>BHFT01049575.1:0-18698 GCA_004320025.1 Laticauda laticaudata | reverse complement strand
AGGCAGGCAGCAAGGCTGGCAGGCAGGCTGGCAGCAAGGCTTGCAGGAAGGCAGGCACCAAGGCTGGCAGGCAGGCTGGCAGGGAGTCTGGCAGGATGGCAGGCAGCAAGGCTGGCAGAAAGGCTGGCAGGCAGGCATGCAGGGCAGGCTGGCAAGACACTCAATGTGTCTGGAAGCAGGTCTTTCCTCTGAATGGTGCCCTGCTTGGGAGCTGCCTCCCTTTATATCCATGGGGCTGACTCAATGCATCCTCCCCGCATGCGCAGTGAACGCTAGGCATCCGCTAGGCTTCCGCTGTGCATCCACTAGGCTTCCGCTGTGCATCCTCTTCATCCGCTAGGCTTCCACTGTGCATCCGCTTCATCTGCTCGGCGGCCGTTCTGCATCTGCTGTATCTGTTCCGCGTCCGCTTTGCTTCGGCCCCCCAGAAGCCTTGCGGATGTGCCATCCGCTCCCATCCGCTTCCATCCGCTAGGCTTCCATTGAGCATCTGCTTTCCATCTGCCCTGCATCCTCCCCCCGTCCGTTCCTTTCCATGTTATCTGCTCTGGTTATGCAATTTTTTGCCCGTTTTGAGAGCGGATAACAACAGATGGAACATTTTTCTCGTCCTCTGTGTCCTTTTTACTAACGTTTTGCATCCGTCGGCCAGTGTGACAAGGCCTTAATCTTTCGTTCCTGTGAAATAGCACACAATGTCGTACATACAGAACTGTATTATTCTCTCCTGTCCTTTTCATGCCCCTTTTTGTCATTTTTTTGTCATTGACTAACACTCACAAAAAATCTTTTTTGTTCTATCATTATACAAACAAATTTTCTTTAGCAAAAAATGGTATCAGAAATAGGAAGACTGTCTTTTGGTTCCTTTGGAGTGGATATTTCTAAGCATGAATGCCGTGCAGCTAGTTAAATACATTGCAGAGCCCTAAGGAAAACATCCATTTTTGCCTTTTACAAATTGACCTTTCAGTTTTTTTGGACAGCAGTTGTCTACAACCAGCAATTTCCAAAGCAAAAGCAGAAGCTTTTGCTATCAAAGCCAGAAACCATATTTTTTATGGGAAGTACGATAATTAACTTCAATTTCATAATGATATCCGAGGAACAGAAATAATATTTGAAAAACCTTCTGAAAATCTTAAATTTCTTGTATCTGGTAGGTGTTATCCTTTATCTAAAAGTGTTCGAACATTGAAAGACTTTTTTCACTATTAAAGTTCATAACATGTCATATTTAAAAGAACAATTTGGACTATTTTTATTTTACTCTGTTTACAATAGGACCCTACAGGGAAATTATGGTATTCTATCATTGCAGATGTAATTGGATTTGGAGCAATAATTGTTTCTGAAGATAGCAACAATCATTTTTAAAAAGGAAATGTAATTGAGCCTTATTGACTTTAGTGGCCATAACCTAAATCAAAGAATTATTTCATACTATGCTTTTTTTGTGAGGGACACGGTGGCTCGGTGGTTAAGATGCTGAGCTTGTTGATCAGAAGATCGGCAGTTCATTTCTTATTTAAGCCTCTTGGTTGTCAGTATAGGGAAAGGGAGAGAATAAAAAAAAAAGGCAAACCCTTTTCACTTTCCTTTGCTGCTTCTGAATCTTCTTTGGGAGTGATGTTACTTTTTTTTTTAGTTTAAATTCCAGGGGTACCTTAGTTGTTGCTCTTGCAATTTAACCCAGTCAGCCAGAACTGGGTTCTTATCTTTCTCCTGCACATTCTTTTCCAGTCGAGTTCTTCTTTGAGGTGGCCATTTCTGACCACCGCTGCAACCGCCTTCAAGAAAGGGAGTAATGGCCAGATGAGGAAGAGAGATGTGGCTCTCCTCAACCCCTCTTCACCATCTCTACAGGGTGGCTTAGCCCCGAAACCAGCCAGCTTGGGGTGCTCCAGTGGTGAGCCCAGACCGAAACCGCACATGATTGCGGATTTTTGTCTGTAGCCAAAGAGCCTCAAAATGGGAACTAAATAAGAAATAAGAAATCGGAAAAAAATCTGCTTTGACATCAACAGAAAATTAAACTGAAAATGAAATAAAATGTCAAAGAGATAATAAAGATTTCTAGACATTAAAAAGTTTTTTATGAACAGGGAAGGAGAGAAAAAGAATAAAAGGGCAGGATCTGGAAAAAGGGAGGAGACTGGCCTGGAATTAAAAAAGAATCTACAGTAAAACTTTAACAAGACTATTTAAAAGATACATTTAAACTGAAACTTGGTAACTAGAATTGTAGAACCCCAGGAAGAGAAAGCGAAAAAAAGCAGAAAAGAAACAGCGTGCATGTATTTTGGATCATTTGGTGATCATTGGACTCTGTTAATTGCATTTGAATGACTAAAATTAATGCGGGTGGATTTTTAAAAAATTTATATAATGGTGCAACTACTTCCTGGATGAATTGAAATGGAACCTTAAAAAGTACAAAGAGATGCACAAGAAAGGGAGAGGCTCTTTGAGCTTCGTTTTTCATTCTTAGGAAATGGACGCATTTGGAACTATGAGAAAACACAAGACGTCTGACAAAGCAAGTAAGACTGGGACAAGAAGAAGCAAATCTTTTTAACACAAGAGTAATTCTTATGTGGGGAAGAAAGGAAAGGGGGGAAAGAGAATGGGAGAATTAAAGACTTAAAAAAAACCCCCAAAGAAAAGAAAAAAATAAGTATCAAAAAATAAAGTATAATATTTGAAGCAACAGAAGAGGGAATACAGAAGAGAGAGAATAGGAAGTAGACGAGACAAGGGGGTTAAAAAAGGGGAAGAGAGAGACGAGAGAGGGAAGAGGAAAGGAAAGAGTTAGGCTAAGGTCACATCTGGGCCGAACGAATAGCACCAAGTGTATGCAAAAGTACACAGGCGGATGTGCGCAAAATTTCGGGGGTGGCTCCCATCCGTTGTTTAGCTGGTCTCAAAGTGTGAAAATTTCGCATAAAACAGAACGGACAACAACAGAAAAGGTGACCTGTGTTAATGGGGGTTAGTTTACGTAAGCGAGAATGATAAGCCAGATGTGTAGAAAGCTAGCAGATGGAAGTGGATGGAAAGCGGAATAGACCAACATCCGCAGGGCTTCCGGGGGAGAATAGCAGCGGCACGTAGCCAGGAGCGGATGCATAGCGATGATGTGGAATGCATCACAGATGCCTATAGGATACATAGCGGATGCGTAGGGCGGATGCATAGCCGATTGTGTTATGCACATGCAGGGGAGGATGAATTGCGTCCAGCTCCTGCGATATAAAAGAATGCAGCTCGCAAGCAGTCACCAGTCAGAAGGAAAAGAAAAAACCTGCTGAACAGAGACATCTTGAAGAACACCATGGTTCTGTCAAGTCACAGGGAAACGAAGAGGGAATAGCCTGTGCTACTCCTGCCAGCCCGGCAAGAAGGACACAGAACCACCATCCACGCCTCCCTGGCGCTGGACTCTAAAGCTGCTGGTGCTTCTGATGCTGCTAGCTGCTGAGGGTTCGCTGTCTGGTGGGTTCTCCTGCTGCTGCTGGTGCTGCTGGTGCTTCCCTGCATGTGTTTGCGTCGGCTTGCTGTGCTTCTCCTGCTGGTGCTGCGGGTGCTGCTGGTGCTTCTCCTGCTGCTGCTGGTGGTGGTGCTGCTGCTGCTGGTGGACTAGCGCCAAGGCCCTCAAAGCCCTGCTTGTCAGCCCTGAAGGCCCTGCCAGAGGGACTTGAAGAGGCAAAGGGCAAGGATAAGGGAGAGAGGAAACAGTAATCTCATTTTCTGAGGACCAATGAGAAGGAGGTGCTGGAATGGCTGAGGAGAAGGAGTACTTGTGAGAGAAGGGCTCACAGACTTCTATCACGACACCAAGAGAAAGCAGGCGCGTGGAGAGAACAAGGCAGAGAAGGGCTGTGGCTTAGCACTTCAAGATGTACTCCTGGGATGGTGGTAAGCACATGGAGACCTGAATATGTGCAAGGCTGCTACCTGAAGAAATCTGGCCAGGCGCGCTTCAAGCTCACTGATGGGGATCTTACGTCCATGGCCAAGTGGCCAGCTTGCTGGACGGGTGAAGGTCTGACCACCGAGAGGCAGCCCCTCTGTCAAACCCTCTGCGCCTCTAGAACAGCCCACAGACAGCTCAGTCCTCTTCCAGCCAGGAGACAGGCTACCCGGTGTCCAGGCATGTGTCTTTGGAGGCCCCACGGCAGAGACCACCCGCAGACAGCTGCACTCCCATGCCAGAGGGAACATGGAGGATCTCCTGTCTCAAATGGAGCAAGAAGGAAGCAAACAGCACACGCAGACCTCAACGCCACAACCCACACCAGCTCCACCTCACAGAAAGCAGGCAGGAGAGGCAGACTGCTGAGGGCCAGTAGCCACATCTGGGTCCTGCTGGAGATACAGGGACAAGGACAATCAAAACCAGCACAGATCTTCTCTCTCAGCTGGTCACAGTGAGATAACCATCTCTGACCGCGAAGCCCTTCCATCATGCTATGTGAGCGCGACGCGATAGGGACGCATGTCCGGAGGCCCAGTACCAGGTGATGAAGGAGAAGTATCACAGACACTGCTGCAGCGCACCGCTCCAGGCCGCAGATGAAACCTGCTCCGACCACAGTCCCCAGGAATGCTCCCCACCTTCAAGGAAATGTCACAGCCCTTGCCACGACTTTTCAACAGCCCTTACTACCAAGGCTACGAGTACCAGGACTTTCCCACAGCAAGAGGCAGACTTTGCGTCCCAGACCTGAGGTACAGTCGCACGCCACAGACGCCTGGCACCTACCCAGCTGGCAGACCAGACAGCCCACTACACTCCTCCTTCCTCCACCGCCACAGCCAAGCCCCTCACAGTAAAATCTGGGTCTCAGTGAAGTACGTGCCTGACATTCAAGGTCCTTGATGAAGGGCCTCTCAACCTCATGGGAACTGGAGTCAGCTCTCTGAGAGCTTCGCTGACACATTCCCCTGTTTGCACACTCTCGGGGCCAGGCACCCCAATAGGCTCATCAGACGCGCAGCACTCCAGCCACAGCCACCTCCACAGTCCCTGGCCAATCGGACGAAGGCTGAGACAATGGACCATGCCTCAGAGTGACTGAGAATAAGTGCTAGAGTACATGAGTTGTTACTGTTCACATTTATCTTTGCTTAAGACACTTTACTGTTCATTTTTGCTTTTTTAATAAAGTCATAACCATTTATACTTAAGACAGTTAATATAATAAAGGTTATCTTTGCTTCACAACACTTGGGTATCATTTTTTTCTTAATAAAAGTGGTTGGTGAAAACTTTTGAAAAAAAGGGTTAAAAGCCTTTGCATCTTGTGGGGATGGGTAAGGATAGTTTTGGTGGGAATGGGTAAGGATAGTGGTGGGGAGTGGTAAGGATCGTATGTAGGGATGGGTAAGGATAAGCTGTGGGATGGGTTTAAGGAGGATAGTTGTGGGATGGGTAAAGGATAGCTTGGGAATTAGGTAAGGAAAGTTGGTGGAGATAATTAAACCGTCCAGTGCAAGCAATAGTGGGACTGTAATGGTCCACCGTCCCAGCTGGCACAGATATGGACCTTTATTATCATATAATGTTTAAATCAATTGATCCACACATGTCAACATAAACGCAAGCTCTTTATTAATTCCCTATTCATTGTAGGGCCATTCAAACATACATGGCACAGTATCTCATCAGATATTATGAGACAGTGCTCAAGGAAGCATCCATGTAATGCACTCTACCGATTCTGGTCTGCCACTCCACTTGCTACCAGCTGGGGAGTTCGCACCAGTGTTTCAGGAGATGACGTCTTGCCTTCTTAATCCCTTCACATGAATGCTTCTGTTGGGAGCCTTGTAATATCCAGCTAGTGTCTTATCAGGGTTTCGTCCGTTAGCCTCCATTTTCACAAGGCTCCATGTCCCCCATTCCCTTGTTTGACGGTCCACAAGCCTGTTCTGCAACACTGGATAGTGGGGTGCGCCATGAGATTGTGCAGTATGCAGCAAGCTCCACGATGTTCCGCTCACAGTCCCTGGGTGATGCTGCATGGTGCGCTCGCCACACTCCCTGAAACCTGTTGGCAGGGATGCCAAATGGCATGTTCGCACGACCGTCTTGCCTGGGACAGCCTGTAGTTGAGATCCTCTCTCTCATGGGATGAGGGTATCCTGGAGACTGTAGGGCTTTCATGAGGTGTGTTCTGAGGAGAAGGCGTCATCACCCCAAATGAAAGTAGGGCACATTTGTCATTGGGTAAGGGGGGTCTGGATGCTGGGAAAAACCCACTCGCATGAGGTTTGCTGTCGCAGCCCATCTGACGGTCACCGCTGCATCTTTGTAACCTGACATCTGAAGATCTGAAGCCATTGCCTGAGGCATCGATGTACCATGAACTTGCTAGTCAGCATCAAACCATCGGCACACAAAGAGGGTGAATACTGACGAAAGGACCTTGTAGTTGTGATAAGAGGACCTGAGCTGGCTGGAGCTTTTTCAGGCCACGCTGCCCTTGCCATCTATGGCTGCCAACGGTTGTGGGGAAAGTTCATCCACCCTCCTGATATCCCTACTGTTCTGCAACTGTTCCTGTCCAGCCTCCTTCAGGTGGTGGGCCTGGAAGGCAGCTCCTCCACCATACTTCTTAATGATGGCCCGCTACACCACTTTGCTTGATGCTGTTGTGTGGCACCTCCATGAATACTGGCACTGTTTCTGTATGTGTGTTCCAGAGGCCACGGTGATGCCAGATCAGTGCCACCTTCATTCCACCGCGTCCAGCTTGATGGAAGTTGGGTGCTCCTAGCCGGCTTGGTCACCTGGGTCTCAGGACGCCTTTCAAGGCCAATTTCGTCAAACATGGTTGGTGGGGCATCTCATGAAGGTGCTTGGACTGGCATCGAGGGTCCTTCATTGCTCAGCTCCACCATCAAGTGCTTGTGCATACAGTCCAAACTCCACTCTTCTCCCTGATCCTCGTCGGAGAGCCCCACACGAGCTCTTGGACGTCTGCCTTCTTCTGCCTTGTGTAGAAAAACGGTGAGAACAGTTTCTGAATAGGCTTTGTTCTGGTGTGGTTTATATGTATGGCAGCTACCATAAAAGGATGTGATGATCCTGATTGTTGAGAATCATGGATGAATGGTGGAAGAGCAAGGGTATGAAGAGGTCCTGTGCCACCAACGGCTGCCTGGACTGATAGTGGAGATCATGCAGGTGATTTCCTCCCCCTTTTTTATAAGGGAAATATTGGTTTGCCACTAGGTGCCGCTTCCACATACTCTAGGCATACTCTCAGACAATCCCTAAATATTCTGAGAACACGCTCACTGTACAAATGTTTTGTCCATTTTAACTCTCATATACCAGATGCAACTCCGTTACTATCTTTCTTTTCTTGTGCTACTAAATGCTGTGTTGGACGTCCCATGTACCGCTTTCGCTTCTCCTCTTTCCGGTTTCAGCTGCGAGCGGATTTGTGAGCTTTGAGGGATGGCCAAGGATGCCGAGAGGATACAGAGGACTTGGTTAGACGGATGCACAACGGACATAGAACAATTTTGTTGCCGCGTAATGTGTCACTGGATTACAATCGTACGCGGCAGAAAAGTTCATCCACTCAAAAAGTTTTTGGTTGCAGGCTCAAACTATTTTTGAGTGTGAAATAGCAGTAGACGGATGTTTTGACAGATAGAGCGTATGAAAACACGTATGCAAGTGACGTAAACAATGTAATGCAAGTTACATGTTTTCCAACGGATGGTGCAAAGCTTTTTGTTGTCCATTTTACTCCTCTTTGTATCCCGATTGGTTGCAGTGGGACCTGGGATTTATAAAGAGGACAGAAACAAAATTATAGAGAAGCAGGGCCTATTTAGTAGATAATGGTAACGAATTTAACTAGAACAAAGGAGTTCTGTAAAGGTAGCAATAAGAATTGTATTTGTTATATTATATTAGTATAATAATTGTAGAAAATTGGAAACAATGTATGATTCAAAATGGAGGGATAAAATAGCATATTGTAATCTTTGAAAAGTGTGTTAATAAAATAATGAAATAAAATAAATGAGAAAATTGAATCAGGAGGGACGGGAACATTTTAATTAGTCATGTTTTATAAAAATATAAGTAAAGAAGGGGGCGGTAAATTTAATTATGGAAAACTTATAACTGTTCCCATAGAAGGATGATATTGATAATTGAAAGTAATGTTAAAGAAGTTAAAGATTTTAATGAATATTAATATTAATGAATATAATTGAATTGCATGGATGTGTTGTTTACACGTACACTCACTCTCATTTATCAATCTTTCTTTTTCGTTTTTTAAGAATATAAGTGTGTTTTTAGAGAATGTACCAAAGCAGAATCCGAACTGAGTTATGTGTTAATATTGAATGTTAAACTTTAAGGTATATAGTTGGAAGCTGCAATATAGAGTTAAATTGGATACAATTAAAATAATATAAGGTTGTCATAACTTGCCAAATCAGCAACTAAGGAGAAACTTTTGTTTAATGAGAAAAGATAATATGAAATCTGAAAACAGGACAGACACAAAAAGTTATAAATATGAGGATTGAAATGCAAGATTGAGATAATTAAGAATAAAATTAAGAAAATTAAAAGAGGGGAGAAGCCATGTAGAAAATGTAAAATAGTAATAAGATATGGAATGGAACATAAAAATGAGCATGAAATTGAATTTGTGTCTGTACGAAGAAATGTAACCTGTCACGCTACTTTCAAAAAAGATGCTTTATTTGTATTTCTTTGTGAAAATTCAAATAAAATTTATTAAAAAAAAAAAAGATCAGCAGTTCAGCAGTTCGAATCCCTAGTGCTGCGTAATGGAGTAAGCTCCCGTTACTTATCCCAGCTTCTGCCATCCTAGCAGTTTGAAAGCATGTAAAAATGCAAGTAGAAAAATAGGGATCACTTTGATGGGAAAGTAACATTGCTCCATGCACTTTCAGCATTTAATCGTGCCAGCTACATAACCATGGAGATGTCTTCAGCTTAGAAATGGAGATAAGCACCTCCCTCTAGAGCCAGTAATGACAAGCACATATGTGCGGGGGAACCGTTACCTTTTTATGCTTAGTTTATAAAAGCAGGAACTTATATTCCTCTTTTTTGGAAAATATTTACATATTAATAGCATTTTTAGAAAGTAAAAATGAATTTCATATTTCAAATAATCCTATTAAATCATCAAAATATTTGAAGTGAAAATGCAAATATTAATGCATAGAAGGCTGTTATCTTGATCTCTGTGTGTGACTATTTCAGTGACAAGTGAAAACATTCTAGCAGAGAATTTAATGCAGAATTCATTTGTATTTTCTGCTGCATTTTTAAAATGATTTTTCATCCATTAAAGCCCCTGTCCGACTGCACCAACAGATGCAAAGAGGAAGTAAAACGTAAAAAAATGTTGGAGAATGCTATGCATCCGTTGTGTTGTCATTGCATATGTGTTTCATACGCTCTATCCGTCGAGCATCCGTCCACTGAGATTTCATCTGCTCAAGAAGTTTTGAGCTGAACAAAACTTTGTGAACGGATGAACTTTCCNGCATCCCCTCAACTCACATCCGCTGCAGCTGAAAACGGAAAGAGGGAGGAAACAAAAGATACACGGAACGTCTACACAGCATTAGTAGCATGGAAATAGAAAGGATGAGCAGTGAACAGTTTGCATCCTATATACATCCTCTAGGCTTCCTATGAACATCCCTTTAACATCCTTGCTACATACTACCCACGTCCGTTCTTTTCCATTCTGTTTATGCAAATTTTCACCACTTTTTGGAGCGGATGACAACGGATGGAGCACCCCCGAAATTTTGCTGGTCTGCTGTGTCCTTTTTGCATACGTTTTGCATCCGTCAGCCAGTGGGACCTAGCCTTAACTTCTAATTGGTCAGTAAAGTTTTTGCTTTGTCCTTGTCTCTTCCTTCTCCTCTGTCTCTTTCTCTTCATCCATTCATCCATCCTTTATTTTTTTCTGTATTAAATTACATATATCTCTTCCAGGAGCTCAAGATGGCATAGTTATTACTCCTTTCTCCATTTTACCTATTAAAACAATAAATTATTTGAGTTAGGTTGGTCTGCAAAAAAGTGACCAACTCAAAAGTCCTCAATAAAATTCCACTGCTGAGGATGAAATGCTTAAGGCTAAAAGAAAAAAGAAAAAGCAAGTCATAAGTGCTGTGAGAATGTTGAAAGATGATAACATTTAAGAGGGAAATTATTCAGATATAAATATGTCAGTTGAATATCCATGCAACTTGTTTAACAAATGTGTGTAAAGACGATTTTTTTTAATAATGGGAACAATGTGATTCTTATCGTCTTATGCAAAGGAAATGTTGCAAGAAAGAATACAAAACTGAAGGGAAATAAAATATAAAAGGTTTCCGAAAAAAAGGATTTATTAGAGTTCTAGTCGAAGGGGTATAAGAAGGACAATGACCCAAATGTGGAAAATATAATGTAGCTTTATGCTTAGATATTCAGACCGGAATTTGAATTTGAGAGAAAAGTTTGCTATACATTTCTTGATACAGAGAAAGATCATAATAAAGCAAATAAGCTTGAATTATGGAATGTTTTACACAGATATAGAGTTAAATGTGTTCTGAATGTGACAAGAACAATATATAGTGGAAGTAGATGATGTGTGAGAATAAATGGAATCTATAGCAAATATTTGAATATTTAATTACAATTTAGATAAAGATGTGTGATATGTGTGTGTGTATGTGTATGTGTTTAGATAGACAGATAGTCAGACAGACAGATACATGGGTAACAAATGTTTGTGGTAACGGCAGAGTCTTGTTGGTTGAAGATGCAAATAAATGCCACCATTTTGCATACAAAATGCGAATATTCACATTTTGCATGCAAATGATGCTTAGCTGTTGGCTGAGAACTTGAATGGTTTAGAGCAAATGTTACATGGATTGGACATTGGAAGAAGGAATATAGATAATGTACCAAAATCATGACTTTTGTTCTTGACAAGGAAAATTGAGTGATGTGATTGCTCTCTGTGTATATATAAACTGGAGCAAGTACATACATTTGTGTACCTTGTTGAATGCTTACTAAAGATTGCAAAATGGATGGAGAAATTATAAGCCTTGTAAATGTTGATAGACAATTAATTGCTGAGATGTGATCTGGGCAAGTAATGAATAGTAGTCAAAGAAGTATAATAGCTAAATCTCACTGCACACTTTGTAGTGTGGAAATGAGAATTGGGTATATCAGGAAAAACATAAAATTGGGAATAACTTCTTAAGAAAAATATGTGGAATAAAAAAAGAAGACAGAGGAACAAGTATGAATAGGTGTTGAATTTGTGTAGGCTGAATTCAGAAATGATTGACGAATGTGAAAATAATATGTTGAAAGGGCTTTGTCCCAAAGACTGAACAAAGGAGGAACAAATAGGAAAATAAATGAAGGAAGTAGGAGTGACTGGATTATAGGATGGAGAAGATCAAGAAAGTAATTATGAAAAAAAGAAGTAGTGACAAAAATAGAAAGCAAAAACAAAAAACAAAAAACAGTATTTTGAAGCAGTCTACAGGCATGGAAGGTTTGCATGGATGAAAAATATGGAAAGATATAATGAATGGGAATATGTTAAAGTAGTTTTATCTGTGTCTCCTTTTCATCTTTCCTACCTCATGAATTTAATTTGTTTAGCTACCATTCTTGGTCTTATTTCCACACTATGTATAAAACTGCTTATCCCGCAAGAGAACATTATGAGCACTGAAGTATTTACAATCATCGAATCATTTGAATGGAAAAATATGAAGCATCATTAGAATCTTTGTATCACTTTTCTTTCAAATATCATTGACAACAAGACAGTATCAAATGCAGTGGAAACTTTGGTCACGACCTTAATCTGTTCCATGACTTTGGTTGCAACCCAATTTGGTTGTGACTGAAAGCATGTACGTCCAATATAATGGTGCCGAATGGGAAATCACTGTGGCTGTGTTTGATTGCCACCCAAGTATTTATTTGCGACCAAATGCAAAAATTTTGTGAAATTTTTGGTCATCACATGATTTGGTCATGGTCAGAAGTGTTTGTTCTACGGTATCCATAGGATCCTTTTTTAAAAAAAAACAACTTTTTTTTTACTTTTTCGTCTTTTTTTAAAAAACAAGGACTCAGGGATTATACTGAACAAAATGTGATACTACATTTCTCACTGGTATTTTGATTTGGATGTACAACCACAAGCCAAGAGAGAGTAAAATCAAAAGGTCCAATTTAGCTACATGTGTATTATTTAGAAAGCCCAATTCACATGAGAATATTCTTTTACTTTTAAAAAATAAATACCTTGCCTTGTTTTGGAGCTATATCTATAGTAACATCTATATCTTATTTAAATATTGTAAATTATAGCTGTGTATTATATATGTCTATGGTACTAAGCATACTAAAGTAGACAATCCAGCTATGTATTTCTTATAAATGGCAGATTTTCTGTTCATTATGGCTCCCTATTTTCAAACATTTGATAAATAACTTTATTTTGACATCCAGAGTTCAACCACAACTTACCATATGAAAATGTCCATGTGTTAGGGTATTCATGTGCATAGTTTATAAACAAGATATGACATCTGAATGAAGAAAAAGTAATTATGGTAATTTTCTAAGGATGGTTCCATCATCTTTACATCCAATAGTGCATTCATATCAAGACCATATGCCTTTTAAATTAGAAGCTCCATTATGTGGATTTTAAGTATGTCTCCTAAATGCTTTTTCTCTCAATTTTGGCAGCAGAGATAAATGCTCATGAAATAATAAGTGCCAGCCAAACAGTCTTTGTGGGTAACAGACAGTAAACTATCTTCAGGGGGAAAAAAACCCACCACAATCTTTGTTAAAAGGATGCTTGATGTGAGTTCTTCCAGCCAGTGTACTGGAACAAATGCAGCCGATTTAATCAGGTGACACTGAACACAATTTGTTGTGATATTTGGTTTTGCATTTGCTATTTGGATTGAAGCATTCAGCTTTCTGCAGCTCTCCACTGGATCTTATCAAAAAACATACTAGCTGGAGGGTATCAGCTATGCAGATCACTCGGAAGGAAACAGAACAGCTGTGCCTCTCAAAGCTGAAGGAGACATGTTGTCCATCACTGTATGTTGGGAACAGTTAGCACAGTTATCCTTAGCAGGGAGCTCTAGAAAACCTAGTGGGTAATCGATAGAAAACATTAATGCCTTCAAATTCCAAATTATTGTTTTTACTAGGGATGGTCTTTGCATTTATAATTTTGAAAATTTCTTACAACGCATGTCATTTAACCAGTGATGATTTATTCAAGAAATGAGAGCATACCAGCAAAAGTAAACTGAAAGGAAGCCCCAAAACCTTATATCATTTATTGGCTATGAATTAATCCTAGGAAAGAATTTTGTCTAATTCAAGATAATAAAAAACTTGAAGAACAATGCAAAATTGTTGCAAACATATCAATAAATGCAATGCAAACATATCAATAAAACTTCTAACAGAGGATTAACCATCATCTTGCCCAAAGCCTATTTGTTTTTCATTCCTTGCAGCAATATGGCAGGTAAAGGTGATGGTCTTCTAAAAAATTGCCCCATCTTGCAAGAAGTCAGGTTCTCTCTACAATAGTTCAATGTAAATTAATATACAGTAGATGAAACCAAACAATGCAGGTAGTGCAGTGCAGAAGACTTAGAAACATGCAAAGGAGTCAGGGGTGGGATTCTACCAGTTTGGCCCAGTTCAGGAGAACCAGTAGCTCTGAGGATCAACTGTGAGTGAATCAGTTTTCTCCGATGATCAGCTGTTGGGCCCACCCACCTGCCCCAGCTCTATTCTTTATATCCTGATTTTCAAGCTCAGCTGATTTGTGGGGCGCAGCAGATTGCTGTGTGACAGCTATTTAACACATAGAGATTGCTGGAGAAAGTCAGTAGCAAACACTCTGTACATGCACAAAGTGCACATTTGGTGCACGCAAAGCGCATGCTCACTGAACCAGTTGTTACTCCAGTTGAATCACACCAGTGAAAGGAATGCAGAATGACAGAAAGTTCTTTGTGGTCACAAGGAAAACTGATAATATAGGCAGGGATGGCAGATTATGTAGAACTTAAATTAGCTAATGCAATAAAATAACTTGTTGTAGTTCAGATTGGACTGAGTTCTTTTGGACTGAAGGAATACCCCAGTTGCAACACAGGGGATACAAAGGCTTACCCATTGCAGGGATCAATTAATGGAAACATATGTCCATGCTGCTGACTGGCATTGCTTTATTGTATGTCTATGAAACATTGTCCCAATATGTGGTTCCACTTTGCCCCACTAAAATTTCCTTTTTATTATTATCGGTAATCTAATTCTAAATTGATATTTAAGGTTAAAATAACTTTGACTAGAATCCCAAGGGAATCACTATGAGCCGAACTTAACTTCCCCCCCGCAAAAAAAAAATGGAGAAGGCAAACTTCCTTTCTTCAGCTTCCTTCCAAACATTGTACTTAGGAACATTTGTTTCTATTAAGTTCAAAGCCTTTGCAATTATGATCTTGTATTGGGAATTTGTTCTTCCAAGATAAAATTTGGAAGTGCCACTCCAAGTTTGCAGACTGGAAGCTATTTAACAGTTTAATCTTGTAACTGAAAGTTGGCATTTGTGACTCAATAATATGATGTAGAGTCTGTAGCTGGGCCACTTCAATGGGAATTTGTAAGATGAAAAGTCTGAATTACTTATTTATACCAAGCACATACAAAAAATAATTGATTGAAGGTCATTTAGAAACAGCAAGATTCCTCGGTATGTGCTCAGTCAGTAAATATAAGTCATATACTTCCCCTCTTCTTATATTAGTGATTTATAATCTCAATGGCTGCAATTTACTGTAAGCAAAACATAAGATTAGTAATGTGTTTAATATGAATTATTAAATTCCCATTAGAATAAATTACCACACAGAGAGAGGTGCAAAATTACACTGAATTAATTTATATACTTCAATAACCTTGTTTTTAAACCTGTTCTTTAAAGTCATGAAAAATTAATATTTGGAATTCGGTACAGATACTTCTCAAGGGCTTTCCCAGAATGGAACAACCATGCAAAACACTCCCAACGGCGGATGGAAGGTGATGTTTAATTTGGCTTCCAGCATCCGCTTTCCCTCATAGCCATAGAATCCCCTTAGCAATTGGGAGACTCCATCAAGACTACAGCCCAAGGAGAAATGAATGCAATTTGTCCTCTCCAATTCCTGCAAGTTATTTATTGTATCATGACTTTCTACAGAGGAAAGCATTGTTTCCAACCATGTAAAATTAGCAAGGATCCAGCTTACTGACTATAACATTTTGCATTAAGATCAAATTATTTCTTTTTTACCTGGGTTCTGATGATAATAGAGATTTTCACTTTTTTTTTTTCACAAGAAGCCCACTAGTACACTTTTATTTAGACAGATACAGCTACCACCTATTCAAATAAATGTTATCAACACAATCGATGTAACACACACAACCCAGCTCCATCACTTGTTTCAGCCCCTGGATTCTGCAATGCACCTCATTAAAACCAATGCTATGTCAGGGTATTTTCCTTTACCATGTTGACATTTTCTTCTGATGAATGCATGACTGCGTTCAATAAGTTCCATGGCTTACATATATTGATTTCCATTTCAGTTGGTTTTGAGCAAATGCTTAGGGCCTTTGCTGAATCAGGACCTCAGTGGGATATATTTCCTGTTATGAGCAAACTGTGCAGGTGACTTGTATTCAAGAACAGTCAACCTGTGTGTTTCCAAGAGACACTACCTACCCTACAACACTGAGTCAGAAATTGGGCCAAACCTTGCAGTGCAGTGGCATAAAGCGACCTGTGTAAGCTGTCATTTGGAGGCAAAAACTAAAGCAGGAAATAATGTATAATGGTATAAGCAGATTTTTAAATTTTGACTTTAGCAAGGAAAGGCTTGCTTACTTTGCTCAATTGATTTACAGTCAGAGATTTAAAAAAAAAGATGTGAGAGGTGGAAGACTGAGAAGGGAAAATCTGAAGGCTTTATTCTCCTGCAGTGAGAATATAGGTAGGAGACTCCAGCCTAGAGACAAGAATGGGAGGATATTTTGGAGTGTAGAAGAAATCAATTTTATTTTATAGTTTCTCAGTGGGTAGGAGTTAGCAGAATGTGAGATTGTAGAGCTTTGATGCTGTGGATTGTGATTTTGGGTTCTGTTCTACTCAAGATTGTGATCTTGAGTAGCATGGTTAATTAGTGGCATTTGTTTGAATCTATGTGTGAAAGGTGGCTAATAGATGTTTATGTGTGCTTGGAAGGTCAGGTTCATTTTGGTTGTGCAAATATGAAACATACTGTAACCATGAAATTGGAGGAAAAGATAGGAGTGTCAGTTCTGTTAGGACAAGGGAGGTATGATATGGAGCAGCACGGTTGCTGTACCAGGGGAAGGGTGATTGACTATCCATTACAAATCTTGACTTCTGATTCAGCTGTTCCTTCCTGGATCAAGGGTGCTGGGTTGCTGGTAACCTTTGGCTAAGACTGCTGCTGGAAAACGCTAGGTTTTTTGTAATATAACCATGTTCAGGTTCCTATTTGTGGATGAGTGGTTAACCCGCTATACTACCAAAATCTGGGTGACATCACTCTTTGAGAAATCTGTCTTTCGGGGTTTTGAGTCCACAACAGTCTTGAACCCAAGATTAGAGAAAGAAGGTATGTTATTCGACTTGATACCTTATTTGTGACCATCAGTCCTTCTTCTGCAGTGATGGAGTGAGAATGCTACATGTTACATTGGGCTGTAGGTCCTACCTGGATATCGTGCTGTATAGTTAGTCTGATACTCAGTTGGATCTCCTTCTCATTGAGGCTATTAAGATGCTAAGGTAGATTGAGGCTTGTTCTGATTCAGCAAAGATTCTCTTATGGGTTATGCTACAGTTTCAGGGAGCTATTTCTAAAGATAAATCCTTCTACAACGAATAGACTTCTGAATAAAAATTTACAGTGTTAAGTGAGACATTTGTTAAGTGAGCTTTACCCTATTTTACAACCTTTCTTCGCACAGTTGTTAAGTGAATCTTTGCATTTGACAAGTTAGTAACCCAGTTGAAAAGTGAATCTTCCCCATTGACTGCTTATCATAAAGGGATCACATAATCATGGGAACACCGCAAGAGTCATAAATATGAACCAGTTGCCAAGCATCTTGAGACTTTCAAGAAGAGATTGCACTGTCATTTGTAAGAAATGGTGAAGGGTTTCCCGCTTGGGTGGGGGGTGAACTAGATGACCTACAAGGTCCCTTCTGTTCCATCCAGAAAGAAGCGCATGAGACCGGGTTCCAACAATAAACTCTTTTATTTAACTCGCTAGGCAATAGTAACGGAACAACAGCCCAAGCTGCGGCAGACCTTTTTATAGTGGCTTGCCCACGGCTTGTGGCCAATGACACCACTTTAACTGTTCCCGCCATTTGGTGGGTTAACCGGATTGGTTCTCTAACAGCCATCCGCGAATGGCCTTTTCGGCCATCAGAATAGGGAACTTGGAGCCTTCCAAGTTCCATACAGAACATCCCTCCCCCTTTGGTTTAGTCCAACGTGCGTCACGTAGTCATGCAGGCAGGTGGGGCTTTTCTAGTCCTGGTTGACCTGCGCAGCTTAGTCTCGGCGTGGTCTTCGAGCAGTTCGACAAAATCGCTGTATCTCTGGTCATTCTCGATGGAAACCTCTTGGAAGGGTGAGTCAGTCTTGCCGCTCCCGCCTGAGTTCCCTCGGGCCAGTTGAGATGGCTCCACCGCTCCCTCTGGCTTGACCGGGTTGGTTGAGCTGGCTTGGCCTGTTTTTTCCAGGAAGGCCTCGCTTCATTCTCCTGCTCCTGGACTTCTCACTTGGGTTCATCTAACCGTGAGTGCTCTTTTTGATTTGGTTAAATAGTCTTTTTGTAGTGTTTTGTTGTCTTGTTATGGGAGGTTCGTCTCTCCCTTTTTTATTATTTTGTATTTCCCCCTCCTCGGTTGTGTTTTTTGGTCAATATTATTTTTATTGGTTCTGTGGTGTTTTTTCGTTCGAGATTGTGAGAACAAAAGCTGGTCTATGTGCCGCTTCCATTCTCTAACGTCGTCTAGGAGTAGTCGGTAAGACCGGGGGACCTGTAATTTGGGTTCACTGTGAGGTTTCTCGCATAGACCAGGTCGCCAATTTCAAAAAGTTCGGTATTTGCTAGAGAGTCGGGGGGGGTTTGTCCCAGGTGTAAGTGGGGTGCAGTCTGTTCTAGGTAGGAACGTAATTTGCTACCCATTTAGGAATTCTGCTGGGCTTTTTGTTGGTTGTGCTGCTAGGGGTAATATGCTGTAGAGTTAGTAGTCGGTTTAGTTTGTCTTGCACGTCCCCTTGTCCATTCTATCTATGCCTCCTAAGTGTACCGAACCACATGTTCAGCTCTGCCGTTTGCAGCTGGATGAACCAGCACTGTTAAAGCATGTCAAGATACCCTGGGCAGCACGATACTGTTTCAATGCTAATGCTGTAAATTGGGGCCATTATCTGACACCAGTACATCAGGCAGCCCATGTGTAGTGAAAAGTTTGTCTCGCTGTTTCATTACTGCCTCGATGGTTG
>BHFT01049574.1:0-26897 GCA_004320025.1 Laticauda laticaudata | reverse complement strand
GGCTTGGCGCTTGAGGGGGGGCGTCGCGCAGGGCAGGAAGGCGGGGGCAGGGCGCTCCGGACTCTGCTGCTCTGTGGCGCTGGGGGCGGCTGCCACGCAAGGCTCAAGGGGGGCCTCACCGCTTCTGCAAGGGAAGGGAGGCGGTTAGTCCCAGGCCACGAACCCGGCCCCTCCCACCACCCAGGGCCAGTGGGGGCCCCCCAGAGCCCTCTGCGGAGGCTTCCCAGCCAGGGAGAGGAGGGGAGGGGCCTGGCTGATCTGGGTGGGGAGCACCTCAGCCGTCGGGCTGCGTCCCATCCAGAACTCGGGCAGCCCGGCCGTGGCAGCTTCGTCGCCCTGCGTGGGGGCATGGCAGGAAGCAGAGCAAGTGGCGGTGGGCACCCCGGCTGCTTTGGGGACCTTCCTGCCCAGGTGGGGCGCAGCAGGTCCTGTGACCACTGGGCTCGGGGAAGAAGCCGGCAGGGGAGATGGCCGGCGTGCCGGGGCTACCTGGTGCCAAGGAAGGGCTGCTTGCGCCCCTGGGGGAAAACCAGCAGTCCTTCTGCATGGAAGGGGCGCCTCTGCTTTGAGGGCAGCGGTGGCCCCACAGGCTTCCGAGGGCCCCGGAGGGTTGCTCTGAAAGACCCCCCACACACCCTCCCCCCGGTCCATCCAGGCTCCTGCCCAGCCTGAGCTGCTGCCTTTGCCCTGCGATGCCCCTTGGCCCCAGCCCTTGGGGAGGGGCCCTGCCAGGCCACGACCTGCCACTGTAACGGGCCCGACAGCCAACGCAGAACCTCAGCCGTGCCTGGCGGCACCAGCCACAGGAGGCAGGCACCACGGATGCNACGGGCCCGACAGCCAACACAGAACCTCAGCCGTGCCTGGCGGCACCAGCCACAGGAGGCAGGCACCGCGGATGCCCTTCGAGGCCAGAGGGCCTCCTCGGGATCCTCCATCCTGGCCCTGGGGAAGGCCGTGGGGACCCCCATGCCCCTCTGGGCCCCCCGGCTCACCTCAAGGCCCCTGCGGTGTTGGCCGAGGGGTGGAAGGAGGCGAACATCCGGATCGGAGCGCTGNGGTGTTGGCCGAGGGGTGGAAGGAGGCGAACATCCGGATCGGAGTGCTGGGGGGAGAGAGCGGACCATCAAGGGGGAGCCGGCCTGGTGAAGCAGCCCTGCCCCCTGCGCCCCCTGGCCACAGCCTCACCTGTCCTGGCAGCGGGCATCGGTGCGGCGGAAATTGTAGGTGCTGCAGGTGCCGCCGTAGCCGCCGTAGCTCTGGTTAGGACTGACTGGGCTCTGCACCAGCTCCTGCGTGGAAGGGAGAGCGTTGAAGGGCGGCTGGGGGAGCAGCACGAACCCCTCCTCCCTGGTGGCCCGCCCTCCATGTCCTTCTGCTCCCCCCCCCCCCNCCCTCCATGTCCTTCTCCCCCCCCCCCCCGCTCACCTGAGTGAGGGCCCTGCTCAGCCGCTCCCTCTCCCTGGCGCTGTGCTGCTCCGTGGTGCTCAAGGCTGCCCCGGGGGCCTTCGGGCGATGGCGCCTCTCCCGCCTGGGCTGCGGCCCCAACCCACGCCTGCCCTGCCCTGAAAGCAAGCTGTAAGGGGCCCTCCTTATCTGTGCAGCACGGAGGGGGGGTGGGGGGAACACAGCTTCCTCCTCTGCCCAGGCCCACAGCTGGGGAAGCTCCTTCTCACCTGCTCTCGGAGGAGGGGGGAGGGCCCTCGGGGGCGTGGGGGGCAGGGGGCGGGACTCGCAGGTGCAGCCCGAAGAGCCCCTTCCGCTTCTTGATTTCCTTCCCGGAGATGAACCTGTGGGGTGGAGGGGGAGAGAGTGGGGGCTTCTGCCAGAGCGGCTCCCTCCTGCAGCCCCAAATGCTGTGGGTGAGCCCCTCCCCCCATTCCGTCGGTGACACAAGACCGGCGGCAGACCGACAGGACACACAAGGGCAGCGACGGGCGCTCTAAAGTGGATCCAGGCGCTAAAGGGGGGAGGGACCCTTTGCACCTTCCCCCCCCCCGTCTGGACCACCTTTTCCAAAGGAGCCTTTTTGTCTGCGTCGGCCCCCACTGGGTCCCCCCTCAACCCAGGAAGCGGCCCCTTCCCCGGAGCCCTCTGAATTCAGACCAAGCAGGGCCAGGGGCGCAACTGGACTCATTCGCCCAAAGCGGTTCGATGAGCTGCCCGTTTGGGGGCTCAAGTCACAGAAGAGTTTCAGTGAACCCAGGCTGGCTGAGCTGGTGCATCAGGCGGAAGCCCCGGAAGGAGGCGGGGCAGAGGCGGGGCCTTCGCCTGGCCTGAGAGAGTCGGCCCTGGGGGGGAGGGAGGGGTCAAGCAGGGAACCAGCCTGGAGTCCCCGCGGAGCCAAGCTCCGATTCGCCCCCGGAGCCTCATGCGGCCTTTCCTGGGCGGTTTTACTGGCCTGGGAAGATTCCTGTCAACAGGCAGAGAGCAACCAAGCGCAGCAACTCCCTTCTGCATGTGCCGGTCGGGTTGTTCGTGCCTGGCGATCCCCAACGAGGCCTACCTGTCCTTGTGGCTGGTCAGGGCACTCAGCAGCTGGTTGTAGCGCTCCCCTTTCGGTGTCTCGGAGAGCTGCAGGGGGCCGAGGACAAGGACAATGAACAGCCCTGCACAGCCGCCACGGGGAACCCAGCCTCCGCCCCCCCAAAGGGACCTGTTGCCAGGCCGAAGAAATGGGGCCGGTTTAGCCAAGGGGCCCAGAAGGTGGTGGCCTCCTGCCCTGAGTGGACCTGACCAGAAGGACCCGGCCAGCCAGGGGGGAGAAGCACACCCGGAAGGCTGCGGCTGAGGTCCCTTGGGTGGATATGCGCCACACATGAAACCCTGTTGGGGTCAAAAGTCACCGGGGAGCGAAGGGGGGGGGCTTGAAGCAGCCGTGCTTCGGCCACGAACGTCCACTTCCTGGCCTGCCATCGGCTGCCTCTGCGCTGCCCCTCCCCCCGTTTCCCCCAGGGATTCAGGGCCAAAGGGCCTCATTTGGGGGAGCGAGCGGCCCCCACTTGCCCCTCACAGAAGGCCCGCAGGAAGGTACCGCCCCGGGTTCTTCAACAGAGGCAGGGGCCCGGGCTGACCTGCTCTGTGCCCACCCCAGCGCAACGCAAAGCAGGTAGGAAGCTGGGGGGCCTCCCCTTGTCCTCCCCCGCCCGGCCAAGCCCTGCTCTGACCTCCCCCAGCAGGAGGCTGTCCCAGTTCTCGCTGGCGAAAGGCAAGATCTCCCGCTCAAAGTCGAAGTACTTCTTCTTGCAGCAGATGCTCAGGTGGTACAGGATGAGGTGGGCCACGTCCACCCTGCAAGGCGCCAACCCCTGGGTAAGAGGCGCTCCCAGCCCAAGGCCGCCCCGGCGCCCCCGGCAAAGAGCTGAGGGGCTTGTGGGAATGACCTTTGCCCTCTATACCCTCCCCCGCCCCCGGGCTTGAAACTCCTCCCCGGGGCTTCAAAAAGGGCACCCCCAAACTGGCCGCCTCCATGAGGCCCCAAAGCCAGTACAAACAGCCCCCCCTCGCCATTGTGAAATTGACAGAGGGAAGCGCCCCCCCCCACTGGCTGGGGAGGGGAACAGCAGCCATCAGCCTAAAAAACAGCCCGCAAAGGAGGCAGGCGACGGCACCGAAGGGCTCAGCCAGAGGAGCGGCGCCTGGGGAGCGTCTACAGAGCCCTCCTAAAACCCCCTGGGCCAAAAGCACCCCGTGCCCAAGGGCCCTGCCAGACACGAGCAGAGCAGCCGCCAGGGCTGGAGTTACAGACCCCACCTCTCCTGCTAGGGCCCCCCCTGCCCTCCCCTCAGCCGAGCGGCCCATTCCCACCGGCCGCCCCTCCCAGACTCACCAACGCAGGGCCAGGCGCCGGACGCTCTCGGGCCCCTGAGTGCAGGCACAGCATTCAAAGACGTAGAACCTGCCCAGGTTCAAGAGGTCAGCAATGCCTGGCCCAACTACTGCTCCCTCCCCCCGTCTTCTGGGTGGGGGGCTTACCTGTCCCCGTAGAGGAGGGGCTTGCTCAGACACTGGGTGCAGGCCTCGTGGAACCACTGGCCACAGTGGCAGCACTGCAGCATTTTGAGGTTCCACCTGGGCCGCAGGAGGGAAAGGGGGAGGGGAGTCAGAGCACGGCATGGGGACCTCAGCCACGCCCCCCACCCAGTTCTGGGACCACACCTCCCCCCGCTGGGCCTTCCTGGATCAACCAGACCATCTCCTGCCTCTTCCAGGTAGGGCAGCCGTGCTGCCCCCGTGGCCCCCCCCACCAGGCCGGGCACGCACTCACTCGCCGGGGCCCCCGCAGTAGCAGTAGCACTGCTGCCGGTTGCTCAGGTGCTCGGCATCCCAGTCGAGGGACTTCAGCTGGTAGGGCAGCACCAGCTTCATGCCCAGCATGGCCTTGGCGTAGGGCCCCTTCTTCAGGGCCCCCCCGCGCTGCAGGGGGAGAGAGGAAAGCGGGAGGCGTCTGGGGGGGCAGGGAGGGAGCCCCCTCCCCTCCCCCGAGCGTGGGCAGGAGCACGGGGGGTGCACCAGTGGGCGGGACCTGAGCCCTGAGGGCCGTTGCTGTGGGGGCCCCCAAGTGACCCCCCTCACCTTGGTGGCCACGGCAAAGACACACTGCCGACAGGTCCAGGCGGCGTCGCTGAGCACGCGGGGCAGGTGGCATTCCTGGTGGAAGGCTGCGGGAGGGCACGGGGTTAAAGGGGTCCAAAGGAGGGACGCCCCTCACGCCCCGCCCCCCCCCCCCCCCCCGTGGCACTCACCGTGGCTGCACTTCTCTCACCTGACCAGGCGGTTCTCCGGGCTGGAGGCCTCGGAGCGGCAGACGCTGCAGGAGGGCTGCTGGCCGGGACTGGCCGCTGCGAGGAGGGAAGGGGTCACCGGGCGGCTGGTGGGGGGAGGCACCGGAGAGGCGACCCCCTTTGGGGGAGGCGGGGGGGGGCGAGGCAGCACCAACCCGGGTTGATGTTCCTTCCACAGGACCAAGGAACTGGGAGTCGTCCTCGAACTGCACCAGGCACACCTGCCGGGCGCGTCCACCTGCGGGGGGGGGGGAGCGGGGTCAGCGGGCTCCGGCCGGGCTCCTCTCCCCCCAGGGCCGGGCGGGGGGCGCCGCCGCCTGACCTTCTTGAGGTGCCCAGGTAGAGCAGCCCGTCGGTTCCAGCGAGCCAGCACGTCCTGCCCGTCCCAGAGACGCGGCCAGCCGGCGGGGGCGGGGCCGGGCGGGGCGGCGGCGGGGCGGGCCGGGCGCTTCCAGGGGCCGGAGGTCAGGCGGGCGCTGCTGCGGGTGCCGCGGGGGGCGGCGGGGGCCTCGCTCGCCATCGCATCCCCTCCGCCGCCGCAGGAGATCCGCGGGGGAGGCCCCGCGCCGGTGACGCAGAACCGTCGGAGCCCCACCGGTGCCCTGACGCGACCTTCGGGCTGGCCGGGCGCGGCCTCCGGCGTCCCCCGGGAGGGAGGGGAGGGCGGCGGGGGGGCGGCGGGCTGCACCGGCGGGGCTGCTGCCTGCGGAGCGAGCAAACGCCACCGGCCCCGCCCCTCTTCGGTCGGGGAGGGGCGGAGCCCTGGGTGAGCCCTCCGGCCCCGCCCCCGCGAGGGCCCCGCCCCTGCGTCCGGGCCTTCCCGGGGCGGCGAGGGCGGGGCTTCCGACAAGGCCCGCGCACGCACGCACAGGGGCCGTCGCAAGCGGGGGGGGTGAACGCGGGCCCACGGCATCCTCACGCCATTGGTCGCCGTCCGGGGCGGGACGAGTGGCGCCGCCGTCCTCCCATTGGCTCCGGCGCGCGAGGGTCCCGACGGGAGCTGATTCGAATCCCTCAGACGTTGCCGAGGCGGCGAGCGGCGAGCGGCGTCCTGCGGGCCTCTGAGCGTGTGCAGAGCGCGGCGTCGATCGCGTCCGCGCCGGGTGCGCGAGTGAAGCCCGAGCCTCGGGCGATGGACCGGGCGGCCTCCCGGCAGACCTTGGACCCGAATGCGGCTCCCGAATGCGCCTCCCGGCTGCCCCGGCCGGGCTTGCGGGGGAAGCGCGCGGCCGCGGCGGACGAGAACGCGCCCCCGGAGCCGCAGGTGAGGGCCCCGGGCGGTCGGGGTCGCGCGCGGTCGGGGTCGCGCGGGGCCGCCCCCCGATCGGCCTCCTGCTCCTTCTCCTCCTTCTCCCCCGCAGAAACGGGCGCGCACCGGGGCGGCCCCGGGGGCGAAGTGCGCGGCGTCCCAGCAGGGCCAGGCGAGTGCGGCCCCCGGAGGGTCCCGGCCCCGAGCGGCCCCCTCGGCTCCCCGCGGCCTCCTGCGCGTCTCCGGTAACAAGCCGGGCGGGAGGGGGGGAGCGGGGCGGCCGCGCCGTCTCTGCGGCCGCCGCTGACGGTCCCTCCCTCCCCGTCTGTCTGTCTGACCCCGCAGGACGACGCCGGTCCTCGGCCAGGGCCACCATCGCCGCCCTCCCAGCCGGCCCTTCCGCAGGTGGGCATCGGCGGGGGCGGAAGGGCTGAGCCCCCTCGCGGTGGGGCCTTCAGCCTGCCGGTCCCGCTCACCCTCCTCCTCCTCCTCCTCCTCCTCTTGCAGGGCCGAAGCGCCGGGCGGCTGCTCTTGCGGAGCCTCCCAAGCCAGGTAAGGCAGCCCCCCTGCGCCCCCCGCAGCCCTTAAGCCCCCCCCCCCNCCCCCCCCCCCCCCCGCTGACCCGGGCCTTTCCTCCCCAGGACCCCCGGCTGCGGCCCCCGGGGCCGGGCGGGAGCGGAGGCGAGCCCCCTGGGACCTGAAGGGGCAGATCAGCGACCTCCAGGCGAAGGTGGCCGCCTACAAGGAGCGGGTCCAGGGGCTGGCCGGGGAGAAGGAGGCCCTGAAGAGCCAGCTGGGGGGCCTGCAGCAGGAGCTGGCGGAGGCCACCGGCCGGCACGGAGAGCTGAGCACCCGGGCCAGGTGAGGCAGCGGCCGCTGAGGGGGGCGGGGGGGCTCCAGCCGCTGGTCTTAACCCTCCCGCCGGCCTTGGGCAGTCTGCTGGCCTCCGAACTGCAGGGCTGCCGAGAGCAGGCCAGGGAGAGCGGCCAGAGGGTGTCCGAGCTGCTGGAGAAGGAAGAGCGGCTGGAGGAAAAGTGCCGGAGCCAAGCCCAGAGGATCGGGCAGCTGGAGGCCCTCCACCAGGAGCTCAGGGAGGGCAACCGGGAACAGGCCCTCCAACTGAAGGCCAGAGAGGTGAGAAGACGGACCGGGCCTTCTCGGCGGGTCTTGGCTCGGTCCTGGTGCCTGTGGCGGGCAAGGTCAGGAGAGGAGAGCCCCGGTTCTCCCCCCGGTCCGTGCCTTTCGGGGGGGTGCGTGTGAGAATGACACAGCCAGGTTTTGCACAAGCCCTGTCGCGCATGCAGCCCATTGAGTCCTGGAGGAGGGGGAGGCACCAAGTCCGGCCCTCCGTCCTCCTCTTGCCACCCCGAGTCTCCTCGGCCGTCGCTGCCTTTCCTGGGCCAAGCGATCCTGGGGGGTGGGTGTTGCACCATCTCCACATGGAAGGCGGTGACTCTCTCCCCTCCGGCTTTGTCAAGCGGCTGTCGGCAGGCCCCGGTTGGTCCCGGGGGGTCGAAGGGGGAGGGCAGAAGCCAGCACTTGGGCCTCAGATCCAGGCTTGAAGGTTGAGTTTCTGGCCGGCTCTGCTGCCCTCACCGGCGTCTGCTAGGCAGCTGGGCCTCCCTCTCTCTGGCCGAGGCTGGTTACGCAGAGCCCCCTGCGCCCCGCTTCCACAAGGGGCAAAGGTTCAGAGGAGGTGAGAAGAGACTGGCGGGGGTGGGATGCTGGGGGGGAGGGGAACCTGCTGAACCTGCCTCTGGGGGGGCCAAACGAGACTCAGCAGGCCCTTCCCTCCTTGCTGCTCAGCGAGAGCTGCTGCTGTCCGGAGAGAGCCTGGCCGGGCAACGGCAGCTGAACGAGGGGCTGACGGCCCAGCTGGAGGTGCTGGAGGAGCAGCTGCACCAGGGAGAGATGGAGCGACGCTGCCTGCACAACGCGCTGCAGGAGCTGAAGGTGGGAAGTGCAGCATCCACCGTGTGTGCGTATGGGGGTGCGTGCCTCTGTCCTGAAGGGGCTGCCTGACAACCTCCCGCCTCTTTGCCCTCCCAGGGCAACATCCGCGTCTTCTGCCGAGTGCGGCCCCTGCTGTCCAGCGAGAGGCAGGCTCAGAAGGCCGCCAGCCACCTGCGCTTCCCGGCCGACAACAACAAGGGCCTTGGGCTCTCCAGGACGGAGGAGGTACCTTCCCCCCCCTCCACTCACGCGGGCAGGGGGAGACCAGCGTCCCACCGCTGGGGGGACAAACGGTGGAGCGGAGCCGGGGGGGGGGTTGGGGGGAGCCCAGGGGGAGGACTGGGTAGCTTTGCTCTCCCAAAGTGACCCCTCCCTCCCTCTTCCCCTACCCCATGCAGTCCCACATTGGCCGTGAGCGCAAGGAGGACGTTACCTACGACTTCCACTTCGACCGGGTGTTTCCCCCGTCCAGCTCTCAGGAGAGCGTCTTCGAGGAAATCGCCCTGCTGGTCCAGGTGGGGGGGGCAGGGGGGTGTCTGGTGGGTGGCGGGGGCGCTCCCCCCCTTGGCCAGGCATTCACCCTCCCGCCCCCCCCTTCCTCCTCCCTCTACCAGTCAGCCTTGGACGGTTATCACGTCTGCATATTCGCCTACGGGCAAACGGGCAGCGGCAAGACGTACACAATGGAGGGTCCCGAGGATGCGGCCCCCGAGACGGCAGGCGTGATTCCTCGGGCCATGAGGCGGATCTTCGAAACTTCCCGTGAGATGGAGGCCAAGGGGTGGCAGGTGAGGAGGGGCCGGGGGGTGGGTACTTTGCAAGTGGCATCCCAATCCCCCAGCCGGCAGAATCAGGAATGGACTCTGGACCTCCTTTCTGAACCCCAGCCTTCTCTCCCTCCCCTCCCCAGTACCAATTCACAGCCAACTTCCTAGAGATCTACAACGAGTCGCTGCGGGATCTTTTGGTGCTGCGGCCAGAGCAGAATGGGGAGCTGGAGATCCGGCGAGTGAGCCAGTTCACAGAGGAGCTGCACGTCCCCAACCTCTCCTCCGTCCCTGTCTCTTCTGAGGAGGAGGTAGGCCCTTCCCCCCAGCCCCTCCCCAATCTCAGAGCGGGGCTCCCTGTGCCTCTGTCTGCCCCCTCCCTTGAGGCTCCTGGGACCCTCCCCCCTTTTCCCTTGCCAGGTCCGGAGGCTGCTGCTGACGGCCAAGGCCCACCGCTCCGTGGCCAGGACCAACCTGAACGAGCGCTCCTCCCGCAGCCACAGCCTCTTCCAGCTCCGTGTGGAGGGCAGGAATGCCAAGCGGGGGCTCCACACCTCCTGTGAGTGGGGGGGGAAGAAGGGGGGGCCTGCCAATGATTCCTCAGGGCCCCCCACCCCCTCCCCTGATGTGCTCTTCTCCCCTTGGCCCTGCAGCTGTGCTGAGCTTAGTGGACCTGGCGGGCAGTGAGCGGCTGGACAAGTCCTTGTCCACGGGGGAGCGGCTGAAGGAGACCCAGGCCATCAACACCAGCCTCTCCGCCCTGGGCCTGGTCATCAACGCCCTCAGCAACAAGGTAGCAGCCGCTGCCCCTCGGGCACGTGGGGGGGGGGAAGGGGGCAAGGAGGTGGCTGGGACAGCCTCTCTGCCCTGCCTCCTCCTCCTCGTCCGGCCTGGTTGGGCCAGAAGCATCATGCAACCTTTCCGCAGGACGCCCACATCCCCTATCGCAACAGCAAGCTGACCTACTTGCTCCAGAACTCGCTGGGGGGCAGCTCCAAAATGTAAGTGGCTATTTTTTGGGGGGGGGTTGAGGGACATGGGGAAGGGGTTCTGCCCAGGAGGGGCTGCCCTGGGACCCCCCCCAACTTACACCCCCCCTGCCCGCTTCTGCCCCCAGGCTGATGTTTGTGAACATCTCCCCCCTGGAGGAGAACTTTGCGGAGTCCCTGAACTCCCTTCGCTTCGCAAGGAAGGTGAGTTGGGGGTCTGCGGGGGAGGGGCGATGGGGGTCAGAGCGGCTGACCTCACCCCCCCACCCCTTTGCCTTGCAGGTGAACGAGTGCGTCATTGGCCCGGCCTCCAGCAACCGAAAGTAATGGGGGGGACTCCCCCCCCCGCTTGTCTTCGTGTTTTTTAATTGTTTTACTGCTTCGTGTGTGTCTCTGTGTGCGTCTCTTTGGGTGGAGCTCTGGAACTTCTGAATAAAAAGCCAAGCCAAGCCAGACCAGGCGCTTCCTCTTCTTTCCAGCCGCCCCGAAGGGCTTTCCTCGCGGGGAGGGGAGGGCGGAGGAGGCCCGAGAACCGGGGCGGGATGGCGGGAACGCCCGGAAGCAGCGCAGCGCCAGACTTCCCCGGTTCCTACGGACAGGCGGGAGAGCGCATGCGCATCGCCCGGATAAGATGGAGAGGCGGAGCCGTTTCCCGCGTCCTGAATCCTTCCTCCCGCCCCCACCCCGCGGGCCCTTGAAGGGAACCGAGTGCGCAGCCGTAACAACAAAAAAAAAAGCTCGGCCCACCCCAGGGTGGGCGTGGCCTCCGAGCTTCACCTAGCTATATCCGGTCACGTGCCGGGAGACGCCAGCAACGCTTCCCCCGTACGGGAAGATGGCGACGTCCCAATCGCAGCGGGGACCGAGGGGAGCGTCGGTCCACCTATCTACCGGCGCGGCCGGTCCTCGGCGGGGAGACCTCCGCGCTGCCGCCTGAGGAGACGCGGGGCCGCCTCCTCCCCGGTCCGTACAAGAACATGGCGGCGCGGAACCTCCGCTTCCGGTCCTGCGCAGTGGGCGTGGAGGGAGGAGGCCGCCCGTGCGAGGCGAAGCGAGCGGAATCGAAACTTGAAAGCCGCTACCGCGGAAGGAGCGGCCGCCTCGGGTGTGAACGCGTCCGCCGCCGCGGTCGCCCCCGCAGACGAGGCCGGCCGGGGTCTGCGCGGCGCCTCCCGCCCGAGCCCAGTTCCCGCGTGGGTCGCCCCGCCCCTCCCGGCCAGCGATGCCCGACGCCCGCCCGCCCCGCCGGCCATGAGTTCCCCGCCCGACGCCTCCGACGACGACTGCATCATCGTCCTCGACGACGACGAGGACGACGCCGGCCCGTCCCCGCCGCCCGCGGCCGCCGCCGCCACACTCCGCCAGCCGTCCCGCGGGCCCGACGCCCCTCCGACGCCGCAACCCCCGCTGAACGGCAGCGCCGGGGAGAAGGGGCTCCGCGCCGAGAACGAGCGGCTCTTCCAGGAGGTGAGCGGGCGGTCGGGCGGGACGTCCCGGGAACCGACGGGCCTCCTTCAGGGTCTCCGCGCCGAGAGGGAGAGGCCAGGCGTCAGCCTGGAAGGGGACCCCAAGGGGCATCCATCCGACCCTCCTGTGGTTTTCCCCTTTTGGGGAGGAGGAGGGGGCCTTCCCTGGGACCCCCCCACTCTCCTCTCCATTTCCCAGAATGCCCTGGGTCAGCTGGGTCCGCTCAGGCGGCAGCCTTTGTCCAGATGGGAGACCCCGACCAGGCACTTTTATATGCGCTGCTCAAAAAAATAGAGGGAACACTTAAGCAATGTAACTCCTCAGTCACGCTTCTGTGAAATCAAACTGCCCGCTTAGGTAGCAACTGATTGACAGTCCATTTCACAAGCTGTTGTGCAAATGGAAGAGACAACAGGTGGGAAGCAGAGGCAGGTAGCGAGACATCCCCAATGAAGGATGGTGCTGCAGGGGGTGACCACAGACCATGACACAGACACTTCTCAGTTCCTGGGCTTTCGGCTGATGGTTTGGTCACTCTGAATGCTGGCGGTGCTTTCACTCTAGTTGGTAGCGGTGAGACGGAGTCTACAACCACACAAGGGCTCAGGGAGTGCAGCTCATCCAGGATGCACATCAGTGCGACCTGTGGCGAGAAAGGCTTGCTGTGTCTGCAAGTGCCAGAGGAGGAGGCGCTACCAGGAGACAGGCCAGGTACACCAGGAGACTAGAGGAGGGCGTAGGAGGGCAACAACCCAGCATCAGGACGGCTACCTCATGTTTTGTGCAAGGAGGGACAGAGGAGCCCTGCAGAGCCCTGCCAAATGACCTCCGGCGGGCCACCAATTGCATGTGCTGCTCAACGGCCAGAAACAGACTCCATGAGGGTGGTAGAGAGGCCCGGAGTCCACAGTGGGGGTTGTGCTTACAACCAACGCCGTGCGGACGTTTGGCATTTGCCAGAAACAAGAAGATTGGCAAAATTCGCCACTGCGCCTGTGCTCTTCACAGATGAAAGCAGGTTCACGCTGAGCACATGGACAGACGTGACGGGCTCTGGAGGTGCCATGGAACGTTTTCTGCTGCTGCAACTTCCTCAGCATGACCGTTTTGGCAGTGGGTCAGTAATGGTGTGGGGTTGGCATTTCTTCGGGGGCCACAGCCCTCCATGTGCTCGCCAGAGGGTAGCCTGACTGCCATGAGGTACGAGATGAGATCCTCAGACCCTTGGAGACCATATGCTGGTGCGTGGCCCCGGGTTCCTCCTAATGCAAGACGATGCTGGAGCTCACGTGGCTGGAGTGGGTCACCAAGCTCCTGCAAGACGAAGGCATGATGCTGTGGACGGGCCGCCCCCTCCAGACCTTATGTGTCAGCACATTAACTATGTGATGAACAAAGTGGTTAATAAGAATATTTCATTCATTCAGATCTAGGATGTCTTATTTTTGTGTTCCCTTTATTTTTGTGAGCCCAACTCTTAGCTGACTATCATTCCTAAGAAAGGTGATTTAAAAATTACATGGATACTTATTGGGGGGGGAGTGAACCTCCCCCTTTGACACCCGCAGCAGCCAATCGTAGTATCGATTGGGGTTCCCCAACTGCCCCCCAGTGTGCGTGAACAAGCAAACCCCCCTCCCCATTCTGGGGAATCGATCCCTGGTGGCCAAAAGGCTGGGGGGGGGGGGGGNTGCCTTCTGGGCCCTTGTGACTCCATCGCCCATCCTGTGGGGTCTCTCTGTGGCCAGAATTATGCTCCCCGAGTGCCTGCCCCCCCCCCCATGGCCACTGCCCTTTCCTAGAAGGTGCCGGAAGGCTTCTGTGCCCATTGACCCAGGTCAAGGAATTGCGCAGCAGTTGTCCGAATGGAGTTGGAGATGCTGACAGGAAGTTGCACTGCATAAATCAGGGGAGTCCAACCGTGGCGACTTTTAAGCCTGGCGGACTTCTGGGGTTGAACTTGCTACGGTTGGAGAGCCCTGGCATAAATTTACGTTGTGAGGTAAACCCTTCAAAGCGCGCAGAAGAAAAAGGCGGGAAAAAAGATAAACCCCTCCCCTTTACACCCAGAGCAACCAATCACAGTGCGGATTGCCTCATTTATTTTATTTATTTGTTTATATTGCCACTTATTTGCCCATGGCAACTCAAGGCGGCTTACAAAATGTGAAACCATAAATAAAAACTAACAAAGAATCAAATAAAGTACAATAGAACAAAATCGGGGTGGGGGGCTGATACCCCACCCCGATGGCAGCCGATTACATGAGCCATTTGATGGGCTCCATCGCACTCTGGGTTCCCCAGGCCCGCTGGCAGAGCCTTCCGGAAGAGCGCAAGAGGGGGGCCCTGGAGATCAGGAGGAATGACGTTCCAGAGAGGGAGCCACCACGGAGAAGCCTCTTCTTCTGGGTCCCTCCAGGTGTATCTCCCTCGGGGATGGGAGCTGCAGCATTCCCTACCTCCCTGCTCTGATGGCTCAGGTAGATGTGACTGGTAACGGACAGTCTCTCGGATCACCTGAGGTCCTAAGCCACGAAGGGCTTTAAAGGGGACAACCGGCACCTTGAATTGCACCTGGAAGCAAATCGGCAACCAATGCAGCTCCTGCAAGAGAGGTGACGCATGCGCGTACCAGGGTCTGCATAAAACCATGTGGGCCGCTGCATTTTGCATCAGCTGGAGCTTCCAGATGTTCTTCAAGGGCAGCCCCATGTAGAGCACATTACAATGGTACAGACTGGAAGTGACTAAGGCAGTGCTGGCTAACCTTTTTGGGTTCCTGTGCCAAAAATTGTGCGCATGCTTGCAGGCTTGTGCACCAGCACCCAAAAGGCAATGCAGGCCCCCCCATTCCCTATGCATGCACGTGCAATCCTCACCCACCCCCGCTGCTCCCTTACCTGCACTGTGCCTCACAGCTGATTTTCGGCTGGTTTAAGGCCTTTTTCAGCCTCCCAGAGGCTTCAGAAAGGCTTCTGCAGGCTTTCCAGGCCAAAAACTAGGCCGTTTCATCTCTTCTGGTATTTCCGGAAAATCAGAAAGTCATGGAGTGGGCCTAGTTTTTTCCCTGAAAAGCCTGCAGAAGCCTTCCTGAAGCCTCTGGGAGGCCAAAAAAGGCCTTATACCGGCCGAAAATCAACTGTGAGGTGCGCACATGCACAGTGAGGTAAATTTGCCTGCAGCTCACATTCCGGAACAAATGGCCACAAGTTCGCCATCATGGGACTAGAGCATGAGTGACTGACAGTAGGGACTGTTGGTCCAGGAAAGGGCGCAAGTGGTGCACGACCTGCAATTGTGCAAAGGCCCTCCTGGCCACAACTGCCACCTGCTCTTTGAGCAGGAGTTGTTAGTCCAGGAGAACCCCCAGATTACGCACAGGGTCTGTTTGGGGTAGTGACACCCCATCCAAGACTAAGGTGGTAATTCTCCCTGAACCAACGAACCTAGAGCCACTTGGTCTTGCAAAGCTTTTGTTTCAACCCGTTGCTCCCCATCCAGCCCCTAACAGCCTCCAGGCGCTGTGAGAGGGAGGACACAGCAACACTTAACTCACCACGGGCCAAGACACACAGCTAAGTATCATCAGCATTTTGGTGATACCTCAGTCCATGGTGACGGAGGATCTCGCCCAGCGGCTTCATGTAAATGTTGAACAGAAGCGGAGAGAGTACCATTCCCTGCGGACCCCGTAAAGCAGTGGGTGAAGGCTGGATCTCTCCCCTGTCACCACTGACTGAGAGCAACCACAGAGGAAGGAAGTGAACCAGGATAGCACAAGGCCTTCCATTCCCATCCCCTGAAGCCGCCCCAGTACAATCCCACGGTCAATGGTATCAAAAGCTGCCAAGGCAGCAAGTAGAGCAAGGTTGGATGCACGACCCCCAGAGATCATCCAAAAGTGTGACCAATGCCGTTTCTGTCCTCATGCAGGACGGAAATCTCATGCGGGAGCCAGCACTCTCCAACCAATCAAGTCCCCTGTGCCCATTGCATGCTTTGCTCTTCCAGCTACTCTGTTTAGTATCCTGACCAATTGGGCTCCCGTGAAGGCTTCTCCTCCTGGGCCTTAGGGACTACGGGGCCCGTCCCATAGACTGCTGGGCGAGAAGAGGGTGTCACCTCCAAGCCCAGCTCCCGTCTTCTTCCTGGCAGGAAGCTGTGGAGAGAGTGAGGCCCGCTTGAGCCATGCATGCCTCTCCTGCCCCTTTCCCCCTGCAGTTCGTGGCCTTCTGCTCCAGGCACACCGAGGACCACCCTGAGGTCATCTCCTACCTCTCTGGCCGCCACCAGAAGACCAGTCCGGAGTACCTGGCTTCCGTGGAGTTTCGCAATGTCCTGAGCCGCTGCCTGACGCGGGTGCAAGCCAGGAGTGGAAAAATCTATGTCTACATTAATGAACTCTGTACCACCTTCCGGGCCCACTCGCAGAGGAGAAGGGCCGTGCCCCCCAGCCCCGCAGACACCCAGGATGCCCCGGCTGCCCTCGCCTCCCAGACGGCCTCTGAGCCCGCCAAGCCCTGCGTGGGCTCCAAGCGGCAGATCCGCTACCTGGAGAACCTGCTGCGGGTTTACGCCAACGAGATCCGGCGGCTGCAGGAGCAGGAGCTGGACTTGGAGGAGCTGGACAGCCAGGATTCGGCCTACCTGCAGGAGAGCCGCCTCAAGCGCCGGCTGATGCATGTCTTCAAGCGCCTCTGCCAGCTGAAGGACTGCAGCAGCTTGACCGGCCGCGTCATAGAGCAGCGCATCTCCTACCGCGGGACCCGCTACCCGGAGGTCAACCGGCGCATAGAGCGGTTGATCAACCAGCCAGAGGCTTTCCCAGACTTTGCCGACATCCTCAAGGTGGTGCAAAAGGCCAGTGACCGTCACAGCCTGGGGCTGCCCAAGCGCCGGATGGAGGCTATGGCAGCTGACGCCTTCCGGGACGTGGGCGCCCGTCTGCAGGAGCGGCGTCGCCTCGACCTGGTCTACAACTTTGGCAGCCACCTCACCGACCAGTATCGGCCTAGTGAGTGCTGCCTGGGGCCTGCAGGGGACTCTTGGTGGCCCCAGGTTCTACCCGGGGCAGGGGCTGCCTTGGAAGGACCTCCAGGGCCTCAACCCAAGGAGTCCTGCTTAGGTGCCCGCTGTGCCCCTTCTGGTCTTGCTCAGGGCAGTCCTTGGGGCCACCAGCTGGGGGCGCAAAGGAGCCCCCCCCCGCTGTTCTCGTTCTTCCTACTCCCTTTGGTTGATGGGAAGGAAGGGAAGGGGGGCTGGGTTCCCGCCTCAACCCGTTTTCGGGCCCGCCTGCCCTGCCAAGAGGAGTGCTGGGTCAGAGGGCTAGATGAGCAGCTCAGATCCTCTCAGGTGAAGGCAAGCCGAGCAGGGCCGCCTGTCCTCGGCTGGTAGCCCCAGGCAGGCCCCCCACAGTCCCTGCCCCATAGAGCTTGGCCCAGGGAACCCACATACCCCCCTTGAAGCGAGCGGGGCGCATGTTTCTCTCCTCTGCGCATGGCCGCTTTGCTGGGCAGATTCTCGGACCGAGCAGCCGGAGGGACTAGGGAGACTCCGGCAAGTGTTGCCCCCCAGCAGGAAAGGGGGGGGCAGGAAGGGGCACAATGGAGCTGCGCTTCATCCTCTGGGGGCTCCTGGCGTGGATCCCGAGTGGGGCCTTTGAGGCCGTTTAAAATTGGGAAGGGGGGTAAGCAGCTGTGCCCCCTGAAAGCACCCTGACTATGGGGTGGCTGGTCTGAAGCTGGGATGAACACGGGGGGGGGGAGGTTTGGGCAGGATCCGGTCAGGGAGGGGAGGGAGGGCAGGCCGCTCTTGCTTTCCTTGGGCACAGCCCCTCCTCGGAGGCCAGAGGGGATCTCTTCCAGTTTCCCAAGAGCCCCTCCCCGTATTGGCCCGGGGCAGGCAGGCAGACCCCTGTCAGCTCGTGCCCGTCTCCCGCCCGGCAGATACTGACCCAGCTATGGGGGATGTGGAGCTAGCCCGGCACCTGCAACGCAACCAGGCGCTGGGTGTGCAGCGCCTGGAGGAGGTGATCACCCAGTTCGCTCAGCTGCAGGACAAGAGCGAGGAGGAGCAGCAGGGGGGGAGGCCCCCCAGGCAGGACGGCAGAGGACCCCAGCCCAGCAGGGCCGGGGAGGGGGGGCCAGCCTCCCCGGAGGAGTCCGTCTCGGGAACAGCCGCCAGAGAGGTAAGGGGAGGCCCAGGGGCCGTGGAGCAGCCCCTGGGGGGGGGCTGGAGGGCGGGGGGTGGTGGCTTCCAGGCAGCTTGGCCGGGGGATTGTGGGGTGGGTGGGGGACCTTTGAGGGGCCACCACAGGGCTTCCCGCCCATCCTGCTGGGCTCCAGCTCTGAAGCTTTGCTGGCGCACGGGGTCAAGTCAAGGGGGAGCTGCTTGGGGCCGGCCCAGCATCCCTTCGGCTGGGGCCACACTCACCAAATGGCTGCCAAGGCCATCGTGTCCCACAGAGGGCCGAGACTGTTTGCGTCGGTTCCTTCGGGAAGAAAGACCCTCGACTGCCCTGGACCGAAGGGATCCTTTCCTTCCCCGAAAGGCTTTGAGAGCATGGGGCGTTTGGGTCAATCCCCGTCCTGTGTCGGGGGCAAGTGGAACCCCACTCCGCCCACATACACGGCCTTTGCCCTAGGACAGCGCAGGGCCCAAGGAGGTCAGTCAAGAGGGGACATGGGACGAAGAGGAGGAGGAGGAAGAGGAGGAGGAGGAGGAGGAAGAGTCGGACTCTGAGTCAGACCTAGACATGGAGCTGGCCCACTGCCTGGATGATGCAGAGGAAGAGGAGGAGGAGGAGGCGGCGGCAACAGCGGCAGGTACCCTGGGTGGGTGGGTGGCTACAGTGGCCCATGGGGCCCGCCTTCCCCCTTGAAGGGGCTCCTTGTGGCAATGAGTGCCGCAGGGTCGGCCTGCGTTAATAGCCTGGAAGGGGCTCTCCTGCCGGCCCGGCAGTTCCTGGGGGACTCCCGGTGACCCTGCCCCCCCCCAGGTGAGGAGCCCCCTGCTGCAGACGGGGACGCTGACCAGCAGATGGACCTGGAGGAGCCTGAGGTGGCCCTGGTCTCCGCAGAGGAGGAGGAGGAGGAGGAAGGCTTCCCAGACTCCCCTCCCCAGCAGTTGCTCTTGCAGCTCAAGCAAGAGGAGGAGGAGGAGGAGGAGGAGGAAGGGGGGCAGCAGAGCCCGGCCCCCAAGCGCAGCCACTCGCTGGAGAACGGGGAGCTGAACGGGCAGCCGCCCAGCAAGAGGAGCCGGCCAGGGGGGCAGCCGCCGGGCTCCAGTAGCAGGTAGGGGGGGCTGGGGAGGGGGGGGGCTGCCCGGCCCCCCACCGTCTCACGCTGGCCTCTCTCTGCCCGGCAGCAGCATCAGCAGCCAGCACCAGCACCAGCCTCCCCGGACGGCGCTGCATCCGCGTGCCCGCTCGGGCTCGGAAGGGGGAGGAGTGGCTGCCCTCCCGCAGCCCGGGGGGCCCCGCCGGACTCCACCCGCCCGGACTCCCCGGGCCTGGGCCTGGTCTCCCAGCAGCCAGGGCAGCCCCCGGCCGCAGCAGCCCAGCCAGGAGCCGCCTTCGCCGGAGCACCTGCTGCTCACCAGGGTGGGTGCGGCGGGGGCGGGTAGGGGCGGGGGGGCAGCGCGGGGGGGGCGCCTCACTGACCTCTCCCTCTCCTTCCCCCCCCAGACCAGCGTGGCCACCCAGTGCGACCCGGAGGAGATCATCGTCCTCTCGGACTCGGAGTAGCCGCGGGAGGGGAGGCGGGGGGCGGGCGGGGGCGGGGGCCCGGAATAAAGACGCCTATTTTTCTGCACCGCCCCGCCTGTCTCTCCTTCGGGGGGCGGGGCCGGGAGGCGCGGGCGCCTGCGCGGAGGGCGCGGGGCGGCGGGCGGCATGGCGGAGGCGGCGGCGGCGGTGCAGGTGGCCTTCCCGGAGGCGACGAGCGCCCTGCTGGAGGCGCTGAACCAGCAGCGGGTGGAGGGCAGCTGTGCGACTGGCCATCCACGTGCAGGGCGCGCGTCTTCGCGCGCACCGGGCGGTGCTGGCCGCCTGCTCGCCCTACTTCCACGACCAGGTGCTGCTGAAGAACATGAGCTCCTGGTGCTGCCCAGCGTGATGGACCCCGCCTTCGAGCTGGTGCTGGGCTCGGCCTACACGGGCCGGCTGCGCATGGCCGCGACGACCTGGTCAACTTCCTGACGGTGGGCAGCGTCCTGCAGATGTGGCACATCGTGGACAACAGTGCACGGAGCTCTTGCTCAAGGAGCGCCAGCGCCGCCCCGACCTCGCCCGGCGGGGGACGCCGCGATCCTCCTCCTCCTCCGGCGGGCGGCGCGGCGGGGAGAGCCAGTCGCCCAGAGCAGCAGCTACTTCAGCCCGCGCCGCGACGGGCCCCCCCCCGAGCCGCCCCCGCGCCGGCTCCGCGCGCGGCGATCGGGGCGAGGAGGAGGGGCTGCGCCGGGCCGCCCCTGCGCCCGCCTGCGCCCGCCCGAGCCCTTCGCCCGCCGGGCCGCGGCCGAGCCGGACGACGACGCGGCCAGCGACGGCGGGGAGGCCGGCAGCAGCGAGGCCCGCCGGCCGGCCTACGCGCGGCCCAGCCTCGTCCCGCAGCGGCAGTGGGTGCCGGTGAAGAAGGAGCGCGGCGGGCGGGCGGCGGCGGCGGCGGCGGACGAGGAGCCGGCCGAGCCCGCCGCCCTGAGCATCAGCGACGTGCGGACGCTAAGCGCGTCGGGGCCGCCGGAGGAGCAGGTCAACTTCTGCGAGTCCTCCCAGGACGTGGCCTTGGCGCCGCCCGCCCGGCTGCCGCTGGACCTGCCGGCCGGGCCGCTGCTGCTCTTCCCGGCGGGGGCGTCGGGGGGCCCGGCGGGGTCCCCGGCCTCGGTGGAGCACGGGGCGGTGCAGCTGCCGGGGGCCTCCGGCGAGGGCAACAAGATCTTCCTGTGCCACTGCGGCAAGGCCTTCTCGCACAAGAGCATGCGCGACCGGCACGTCAACATGCACCTGAACCTGCGGCCCTTCGACTGCCCCGTGTGCAACAAGAAGTTCAAGATGAAGCACCACCTGACGGAGCACATGAAGACCCACACGGGCCTCAAGCCCTACCAGTGCCTGGTGTGCGCCAAGAAGTTCATGTGGCGGGACAGCTTCATGCGCCACAAGGGCCACTGCGAGAGGCGCCACCGCCTGGGCCCCGCCCGGAAGGAGGCCTCGCCCCCCCGCCTGCCCGGGGAGGCCGAGTGGGCCGCGGGAAGGTCCCCCCGCAGTGACGCGGGCTTGCCCGCCAGTAAGATGTGAGCGGCGGGCCGGACGCCCTCCCTGCGAGGACGGAGCCTCCCCCTCCGCTGGACGGGCCTGCTTTCTGCAGGGGACTCCCCTTTGGCCCGTCTTCCCATCAGGCAATGTGCCCAACCCTGGGCCGGGTCTCCTTCGGGCTGCCCCAGGCCCTCTCGGGCAGCCGTCGCCTAAAACCTCCTTTGGGGAGAAGGGGGTGACGCTAAATGCCCCCCCGACCCATTTGCAGAGGGGGTCTTGATGTAACAGCCTCTCCCCCCCCCGTGCATGTGCGCGTGTCAAACCTTTGGGCGGGAGCCCCTCCTTTCCCCAGGAAGGGGCTTGGGGGGGCAGTTCTGAGATGGCCAAATGCCCAACTGCGCGTCCAGAGATCACACCGCTCACTCTGGAAACAAGTCAGCGCCCCCCCCATAAAAAACCCTCACGCACACAAGAAAGCTGGACTCTGCTCTGGTCCCAGCCTGGGAGACAAGCCCCCCCTCCCTCCCCCAGAGGTCCCCCCCCTCCTTCCATCGAGATGATAAACGTTCTTCAATTTGAAAGCCAGAAATTCTCTATAAATATTTATTGCTGTTCAAGCCCCCCCCCACCCCCGGATCTTTGCTGGCGCCGTCCTGGGACTGAGGAGGTGGGGGAGCTGGTGCCAGGTGAGCTGGTAGGGAGGAGCCCAGGGAGGGTTTGCCCCAAGCCCCCACTCTTCTCGGCTCTGGGCAGCGGAGGGCAGGAGGGGGAACGGTCCCGGCTGGTTCTTGGGTTGGGTGGTACAGCTGGTCCGCCAGAGTTTGTTTTAGGAAAAAAGTGACTTTCGGCCGTTTTTCCCGCTTGCAGCATCCCCATGGTTACGTGGCCTATATTGGTGACAGTTGCCGTCCTGCTTTTCTCCCTTCTGATTAATGGGGAAAGGTTCTTTTTAACAATTGTGATTGTCGCATGAGACAAAATTCACTTAGCCACAGAAAGTCTGGCCTCAGTTGTGGTTGTAAGTACGGGGGTGTCGTGTCGCCTGCCTTGAGCAAGGGGTTGGACTAGAGCAACGGTTGAGAAAATTTTGGTGGGCTGCAGAGAAATCTCACCCCCAGAGGCCCCCCCCCCCAAGGCAATCCAGGCTGTGCAGAAACACAAGGCTGCTCGGCCCACATGGCTCGCGGGAACCCTCCCCGCCCACTCGCTCCTTACCTGGCCAACTTGCCTGCTAAATTGCTATTTTGGGGACCATCAGCTGTTCTTCTGTGCCGGGAGATTTGGATTAGCTACGAAGCAGGAAATGGTTGGAACTTTTGCCTTCTCACTGGTTTTCAGATCTTCGGCTTTAGGTCCTATTATTCAATGCAGACCCACAGCAAGCAAACTTTAGGTGACAGACTCAGGTAGCCGATGACAGACAGATTGATCTCCGAATGATTCTGTGAGCAACTCAATCTGCCTGCCTGCTTTGCCTGATTTTGGGTCAAAGTTGTTCGTTTTTCAATAAAGAAATTCAATATTGATATAAATATGTTTACATGCAAACCATGCCCAGCCAGTCACATGACCACAAATTAGGCCATGCCCACGGAACGGGTTCGGGGTCCCTGGGATTTAAAATTAGGGTCCTTGAGGTCCAAAAGCTTGGCGACCCCTGGACGAGAGGACCTCCGAGGTCCCTTCCAGCCCTGGGATCCTGGGTGGCTCTTCTCCTCCATCGTCCTGCTCCCTCCGACCCCTTTCAGTGCCCAGGGGGGCCCCAGGCACCCCAATTCCCATCTTGCCCCTGGCCAGAGGGGAGGGAGGAAAGGGGCGACGGAGGCCAAGCCCCGGGAAGGGACGGGAAGGATGAAGGTGACCCCCCCATGGCAAACAAACCAGAGTTCGGCCTCTGGCTTGGGACGTGTGTCCTGGCCCTGCTGGGATCCAGGCCTCGGGAGGGCCCTTTGGTGGCCATTTTGTCCAGGGCTCCGCTGGAGACCAAATGGGGGAGGGAGGGGGCGCCACCCCCAGGAGCACCAATTCCCCCCGCCAAGAGGGCCTTGGGGCCCACCCGGCCCTGGTGGTTGTGCTGAAGATTTCGGGGAACGGGACCGTATCACAGGTGTGAAGGTGGAAATGCAGGCCGGGAGCCCTCCCCTCCCCCCCCGCGCCTGCCAGTCTGACGGCCTCCTGTCTCTTGGGATCTCCTGCTGGCCTCCCATCCCGGGACTCGCCTGGCCTGGTCTACTGCCTTCCCCGCTGCGGCCCCGGCCTGGATAGCTGCCTCCCGGAGCATCGGGGCGGGGGGGACGGCCCGGGCGAGGGGCTTCCCTCCGGAAAGGAGACCGGCTGCGTTCGCCTCCCCCGGCCGGCCCGGCCTCTTGGCGGCCGCGTCCCGGGGCGGGGGGGGGCATTGGCCCGGCTCGGGCGCCTCCCCTTCCTCCTCCGCCGAAAGTGAAAGGTCGCCCTGCGGCTCCCGGCCCTGCTCGCCTGCCCGTCCGCCAAGTTCGGTATGGCCGCCGCCTCCTTCGCCCCCGCCCGCGGCGAGCGGAGCCCCCTCCTCTCCCTCCTCCTCTCCCTCCTCGGTGAGTGCGGGCGGGGCTCCCGGGCCGGGGGGGCGAGAAGCGGGGATCCGGCGCCCCCGACCCAGACGACCGGCCGCCAGCGCCAGGAAGCTCCGGCCGCGGGGATTCCCGCTCGGGCGGGGCCGTCCGGCTGAGCGACTCCCGTCTGCCCCGCAGGTGCGTCCCTGGCCTCCGCCGCCTCCCCGCCGCCCTTGGCCGCGGCCAAGCTGGGCTGCTGGTTCGTGGAGGAGGCGAGCGGCGGTGGCGGTGGCGGCGGCTCGGTCATGCCCAGCGACCTGACCCAGCGCCGCGCTCTGCTCGTCCTGCCGCCGCCCGGGCAGCGCCTGCCCGAGGCCGCCCTGGAGCCCGACCTGCCCGCCGAGGTGGAGCCCGGCCTGGCCTTCCAGCTGCTGGGTACGGAGCGGGGCGGGGGCGGGGGGAAGGGGCGGGAGGCTCCGGCGGGGCCGCGGTTCTGAAAGCCTCCCGCCCCCGCACAGACCCCTCCGGGATCCTCTGGAGCGGCAAGGAGCCCGACGCCCGTCCCCGCTGGTGCCGCTCCGCTCGGCCCGGGCCCGGCGAGGCCGAGGTGGCGTGTGAGCTGAACCCCTACTACCCGCGGGAGGCGCACGTGCCCTGGGCCGCGGGGCTGGTGGGGCCGAAGGGCGGCTGCCCGCGCTCGCTGGACGGCCGCTGGGCCATCGCCACCATCCAGAACCCCGAGGCGGACTTTGGGGTCAGCAGCATCCTGCACCGGGAGGGGCCGTTGCCCGGGAAACCGCCGGAAGTCCCCCGGGTCACCACGGCAACCGGTAGGCCCAGAACCCCGACTGGGGCAGGTATCCATGGGGGGGTGGGGGGAGGATCCCGGCCTGGTTCCGCCAGATAGATAGATAGGTAGGCCCAGATCCATTCCCCGGCCAGCTGGGGAGGATGGGAGTTGCAGTCCAGCATAGCTCATGGATTGTGGTTGGCAGGAAAGATGTCAGCGGGGGGAGGGGTCCCTCCAAAGTCCCCCTTCCCCCCTTTCAAGCAGGGCGCTCCCACCTGAAGACTCCTGGACTTCACCTCCCAGGATTCCTCAGCCAGCAGAGGGGAATTCTGGGAGTTGAAGTCCAGGTGTCTTCAGGGGGCCAAGGTCGCATTTCCTGTTTGTTGACAGCTTCCTCTCCTCCCTCCTTTTAAGCAGGAATGTGCCTTATTTAAGGGGGCAGGTTCAACGCAGGGCATCCAAAAGGTGTTTGCCGCTTTCAGTTGCACGTCATCCTCAACTTACAACGGTTCCTCGAGGGACCATTTGAACTTACAAGGGCACTAAAAAAAGTGACTTATGACCGCTCTCCCCACGGCCCTTGATGGCAACTTCCACAGGGGTGACGTGGCCAGGATTCAGATGCTTGGCAGTCGATTCATATTTGTGACGGTCACAGTGTCTCCGGGGTCCCGTGATCCCGTTCTGCGACCTCCCGGCCAGCACAGTCAATGGGGGGAGCCAAATTTACTTAACAACTGCAGGGATTCACTGAACAACAGTGGCAAGAGAGGTCGTGAAATGGGGCAAAACTCACTTAACAACTGTGTCTGAGGAAATTTGTGGCTCCCTTCTGGCCGTAAGTCGAGGACTACCTGTGTTTGTTAGAACAGTAAAGGCGGGATACAAAGGAAGGAAGGAGAGCTTAAAAACTGGGAAAGAGCGAAGAATTTTACAGACTCAGAAGAAGCGAAAGGGAGTTTAGAGATCAGTTGATGGGAGGTCCTGGGCCGGGGCAGGGGACCCAGACGGGAGGGTTGGCTGACCAGCCGGACTCGGACTCGGAGCCTCACCTCTCCTCCTCCTCCTCCTGCACAGCCATCCTCTCAGTTTTCACCCGGACGCCGCGGCTGGAGTCCCTGCTGGGGAAGGACGTGCTGCTGGACTGCGGCTTCTCAGCTCCGGCCACGGCCTTCTCGGTTGAATGGCGCCACCAGCACAGCGGAGCCGGGCGAGTGATCCTGGCCTACGACGGAGCTGCCCAGCGCATGACGGTCTCTGANTGAATGGCGCCACCAGCACAGCGGAGCCGGGCGAGTGATTCTGGCCTACGACGGAGCTGCCCAGCGCATGACGGTCTCTGAGGAGGGTGCCCGGCTCTTCCTGGACCCCGGCAGCAGCAACGTCTCGCTGCAGCTGAAGGGCGCTCAGGTGCGCCACGAGGGGACCTACATCTGCTCCGTCTACCTGCCCCACCTGCAGGCCCAGCAGGCCATGGAGCTGAAGATCGTGCGTGAGTGGCTCCCCCTCCCCCCACCTGCTGCGTGCCCTGGGGGGGGTGGGGGGAGGGGCGTCCCATAGGACAGGAGGGCCTCGAGGTAACAGTAACAGCCCATTGCAAGGAGGCCCAGAGGGGAGCGGCTCCCAACTCATCCCTAGACCTCCCTCTGCGGCTCCCCTGCACACTTCGCACCCCTTCCTTCCGCCTCCCCCCCTACGGACCGTCTCCAGCCCCTCTCCACCGGCTGCTTTCTGCTCCTCCTTTCCCCTTCCGGCTCCAAGGATATTTATCCTTTGCAAAACCACAATTAGCAGCGTCTCAGCCGGATCGCAAAAGAGTTCCGGTACCTTTTGGACCATCCCATCTGAACCTTCGGCTCAGGTCTCTGTATTCTGTCCCCCAAAGGCCGCGTTGGGCCTGACGATCAGTAGCCGGTGTGTGCTTGTTTCCCACGCGGGTCACTTGGTGTCCCTGAGTAGAAAAGTGGGGTTGAGCCTTGCATTTGCTCCCCCCCATCTGACCCGTCCCCCCCCCTTTCTCCGCCCCCAGAGCCGCCCAAGGTCACCCTCCGCCCGGTGCCCTTCCCGGTGCACCTCAACACCCACACGGACCTGGCCTGCGAGATCAGCGGCCATTACCCCCAGAGCGTCTCCGTGGTCTGGAAGTGGCACAGCCCTGGAGCCCCAGCCAAGGTCCTCCTGGAGACGTGGGAATCGGGGCACCGGCAGGCGCCGGACGGCACCTGCAGCTTGACCAGCTTCGCCCGCCTGCCAGCGCTCCAGTCAGGGGATCAGGGGGGCTCCTACAGCTGCCACGTGAGCCACGTGGGGCTGGGCCAGGCGGGGCTCCAGAGGACCCTGAAGCTGAAGGTGGCAGGTAGGCTGTGCGGTGGGGGTCGGACAGCAGGGGGGGAGGGTGTGAAGGCGGCGGGTGTCTCCCCCCACCTTGGTAGGAGGGGCCGCGTGTGCCCACCTGACACGTGAGGCAGAGACCGGCCCCCCCAGCCCCACTCTGGAGGGGCTAGAATAGCAACCCTTTGGACCCACAAGTGTGAGGCGTTGGTGTCCCGGCTCCCCTCTTGGCACGAGAGGCAGGCCGCGGATCTCGGGTGCAGCCCCAGACGACGGGCGCTTCCATCGGTCTGGAGCCTGCCGGACGCTTGTGGGAACCCTGCTCTGTGGGGGCCGTCAGTTCCTGCAGCCCAGCCCTGGAATGACGGGCGGGGGCAAAGGGTGCGGTCAGCCTGGGTGTGCAGGGAAGCAGCCCCGGCTAAGAGACCCGGCTGGGCTGAGGTGGGACTTGGCTGTCCGAATCCCCCCCGGCAGCAGACGGGAGTTGAGCCCCCCCTCCGGCCTGATCCCGGAGCCCCCTTCCTCTTTGTCTTGGTGGGAGGGGCGTCCAGGGAGCCCCCTCAAGGGCTGGGCGGGGGGGAAGAGGGACTTGAGGTGCGTTTCCGGGACTCCCCACCTGCCTCCCTCTCCAGGCTCCTCGGCCCCCTCCGTGGAGGACGTGGTCGGCCTCTTCCTGCTCTCCTTTGCGCTCCTGGGCTTCCTGCAGCTGCTTTCCCAGCGAGGTGAGTGGGCGACTGCCTGGCCCCCGTCCCCCCCTTTGAAGGGCAGCCCTCCATTGCCTCCAGC
>BHFT01049569.1:0-15126 GCA_004320025.1 Laticauda laticaudata | reverse complement strand
GAAGTTGCCCTCGGAAGTTGTGGGAGCGCCATCAGTTGAGACTTTCAAGAAGAGATTGGACTCCCATCTGTCAGAAAAAATGGTGTAGGGTCTCCCGCTTGGGCGGGGGGTTGGACTAGATGACCTACAAGGTCCCTTCCAACTCTGATTACCTGTTAAATCTGAAGCTGGGTGCACCAGCCTCCAACAAGCCTCTGACTACTCCAAACTTTGATTCTCACTTCTCTCACATCCGTGATCTCCCACAGACAAACTGTAGGTGCTGCCTGCCTTCCAAGCAAAGCTTGCAAAAAACTTCCTAACACTGTGTCTACTTTAAATGTGAGTGCGGCCCCAGAAACTGTGATCGTTCATTTGAACCCCCACTGTTCACACCAGCTCATCCCAGGTAGCTGGGATAAACTGGCCTACCCAAAAGGACCGTTGTAAAGATTCCCTATTCCCTGTTTGTCGACCCACGGCTCGCGTCCCACCTGTAATGGTCTCCTGATAGCCTTTGGTGAAGTACTGCATGGCCGTGGCCGCCCTCCAGGGCGTCTTGAGCAGCCCCTGGCGCTGCGGGTCTTCGCCCAGGGCACTCAGGATGGTGGTGTAAGCGGCGGCCAGGCCGGGCAAGTTCATTTCGTTGTCCTCTTCGCTGCGGGTCCGCTCTTCTTTCCAGCTCTCCAAGGGATGCCCGCCAGCCGCGGTCTTCCAACTCCGGGACGGCGCTTCCCCCGAGCGACTCCGCTGAAGGGGAGGCTGCTTTTCGGCCAGCGCGTACCCATTGCAGCTGGCGGTTCGCACAGGCTGATCCACCGCGGCCCGCGGCTTCCTTTTCTCCATTTGGTCAAGGCGTGCGCCCAGCCCTGGAGAGCCGGGGCTCCTCAAGAGATTCCCGGACACGCTGGAAAGGGAGCAGAGACCGGATGCGGACCCTGCGCCTCGAAGTTGAAAGTGGGGTCGGGGGGGGTCGGTCACCTAACTGCCCCCCCCCCAAAAAAAACTATCCGCGCGATAGGGAGAAGCTTAGCGTCTGGAGGGGCGTTTCCTGGCAGCACGTGTGCGCCCAACCGGGAGTCAAAGGAAACGTTTGGCCCCACTCGTCAGGTCCCGTGGCCGAAGTGGGAACCGGGAACTAAAAATAAATAAATAAATAAATAAGCGCGTCTGAATGCACCGGGAGATTTCCGTGTCTGCCGCGGCCAAAAATCTTCCCCTCTTGACAAGCAGGAAAGTGGGCGAGAGGGAAGGCCGCCGGCGCCCCCACAGAGACCCTCGCAACGCGTTTCACCCTCCGGCTCCTTCTTTGCAGGCGGCGCGCCTCACTTTATACATCGCCTGGTTTCGGTCCCGGGCACGGCGCGCCTCTTTCATTGGGCATCTCTGCCCGTGCGTCACCCCGCCCGGCAGCCTCTCAGAGGCTGGAGCGCCGGAAGCCGCAGGCGGCGTAAAGCTTGGCGAGCGCTTCTCCTGGGGCGAGAACTCGCCGGTAGCCGAGAGAAGGGAGTCGCCCCGTTCTCCCAGGCGGCGGCGGCGGCGGCGGCGGCGGCTGGGGGTGGGTGGGGAGGATGTGAGGGGTGCGGGATGGTTCTCAGGGCTGCTTGAAATTAGGAAAGCGTGACCGCCGAGCCCTTTTCCCTTCTGGGAAAGTACTTAAAGTAATCACTCAAGCTTTGGGACCGTGTTGTGCTGTGACAACATTGACCCAAGCCATTTTGTGTTTGTGGTTTAACGGGATGGGCAAACGGAAGCGTTAGTTATGCCACCTCATACACTGGCATAATTTTGTCTTTGCTCTTCTGGTTACTGCCACAGGACTCCTATGTGGCTGTAAATTAAGGAGTCACCCATTGTACACCTATAGTGTACATTTGCAATACACGGGTAATACATTCTGTTTATTCATTTTGGGCCCTTCTGACCATTAATCCTGTTCTTAACATCTTGGCTGCTCTGTTCTCAAGTTTGGAGACAACTGCAGATTGAATGAGCATCTCTCTGGATATGTGTTCTGTCTGTAACTTCCTGGCTGAATATAAAGACAGTTAGATAAAATCTACAAAAGCTTCCGTACAAAGTTTCTTTGTTGGCTTGTAATAGGCATCCTCAAATGCCTATTACTCACAGTTATGTTGAGATTCAGCTAATGTCCAATCTTTGCATAGTTGTCTTCATAGTGTGAAAATATAGTTACCTTCATTCCATAACGATGGAGCAAAAGGAAGACACCAGCACTATGCTGAGGTCCAAAGGAGAATAAAGGAAACTCCCCCAACCCAACCAAGGGTCAATTCAGTGACCAATCAGGATTACAGATGTGACCACATGACATGAACTACATTTCCCATGAGGCATAGATTACATTTACCTTTAAGGGGACAGCTCCCAATTCCCAATTAACTACCGTGTTTCTCCAACAATACGGCNATTAAGCCCCACCCCAAAAATTTACGCCTATTTAAACCATGCGTTTCCCCACCATTTCTCACATCGTTCATTAGAACTACACGAGGTGAAGAGAAATGGGGGGGAAGGGCGGGGGGGTGGGGAGAAAACTTGCCTTTAGGAGTGCCATGCACGTAGCTGAAGCTAGAATACCCCAATCTACCGATAGGACAGCCAATAGAAGCTCCCAGAAGGCAGAGTCCCCAGCTGCTTCAGGGCGTGGCATGGCTGTCCGTGTCCCTCACCATTAGGCAGTGTCTTTCAGGCGATGGAAGCTCCCAAAGTGCAGTTACCAGCCACTTCGATCAGCCGATAGAAGCTACCTCGCGGCGAGGAGAGTGTGTGTGCGCTCGCCCCGAGGCCGCTTCTACCGGCTGATCGAAGTGGCTGGTGATTGCATTTGGGGAGCTTCCATTGCCTAAAAGACACTGCCTAAAGGTGAGGGGACATGGGCAGCCATGCCATGCCCTGAAGCAGCTAGGGACTCTGCCTTCGGGGAGCTTTCGTCAGCTGATAGAAGAAGCCTTGCGGCGAGGTACGTGCGTATGGGCCGCTCTAGGTGGGGGAGGAAATTAAGTCACCCTCAAAAAGACAGCCTAGCTGTTTTTTTCGGGGGTCAAAAAAAAAATAAGGCTCGGCCTTATTTTGTGAGAAACATGGTATATACTGTCTGACAGCACACTCCCTGCCTGGAATTATAAATTCCACTACCAACTAACTATCAATTAACTATATACTGTCTGACCAGTACAATATGTATATGGAGATTCTCAGTCATCCAGGTTGTGGTTCTTGATGAGAAGCGAAATGTCTTCAAAGAAAATCCAGAAAGTCCAGTTGCCTCTTGAAAAGGCACCTTTGGGATCCCTCTGTCAGTGGTGGGATTCAAACATTTTTACTACCGGTTCTGTGGGCATGGCTTGGTGGACGTGACTTGGTGGGTATGGCAGGGAAAGGATACTGTAAAATCTCCATTCCCTCCCCAACCCATTAACCTGCTTTTCAGCTCCATTCTCCTGTGCAGGGCAACCAAAGAAGACCAAGCCAATTGCTGAGACTGGGGAGGCAGAGAATAGATGAGGGTGGAACCAGTCAGAGGTGGTTGCTGGTTGTTTCTCCAAACTATTCAAAATTTCTGCTACCGGTTCTCCAGAACTAGTCAGAACCTGCTGAATACTACCTCTGCCCTCTGTATACATAATTTTTAAATAAGTTACAACAGAAAATAACTTCACAGAACCCTCAATTGTTCTCCCAGTTGACAAAGAGTCATTAAGAAACATAATGTCATAACTAACTCAATTTTACACAATATTATACAGAAAGCTGCTTGAAAATGTTTCAGTGGCGCTTATAGAACTGACAACTTATACATTTACAAAATAGGCACAAAGCCAAGGAAAGTCATTTCGGATTATTGGTTAAACTTAAGCCTTAGAAACCATAAGATTATGAATTCTAAACCTGCCCTAGGCACAAAAGCAGCAAAGTGACCTTGGGCAGTCTCTCCCCCCATGACCACCTTAGGAAGAAGAAAACAATGGTAAACTACTTCCAAAGTGGTCTGTGATGGTAATAAAAATTGATTGATTGATTCAAACGACTTTCAAAATCTTACCAAGAAATCTTGGTAAGGGATTATTTGTCCAGGCAGTTATCAGGATTCAAGGTTGAGTGGGAGGCATTCAACATTTGCCACTTAATTACAATTTCCTTGTAAGAAGTTGCATTTACAGTTTCAGTTGAGGTGTTCCTCCAGTCTCGTTACAGATAGAAAGAAATGCTTATGTAATGTGTACCTGAGATACAATTTGCCTGTATTAAAATTAAAAAATATTTTATTTGTAAAATGGTTCCAGGTATTTACTCATGTATTTATTTTTTTGAAAAAAAAAGTAATCTGAGCTGAGGATAGTATGTCAATTACTTTTCTACTTTTATCACATACTCTTTCCTGATGTTTCAGGCCTGAAATACTCACCCAAATTTCATTCTGTGAGAATGCAGGTAGTCCTTGACTTATGACTGGTTGCTTAGCAATCATTTGAAATTACAACAGACTCCCCAAAATGAACTTACAACCTGGATTCAATGTTCCAATGTCCTTTCTCCCCTCCGTGATCACATGACCGCATTTTGGGTGCTCCGCATTCAACCCAGCTTTACAGCCTTGTGCAGTGTGATTGCAATTTGTGACATTTTTGCTGGAAACTGGCATTTACTTCCAGTTTCATTTGCTTAACAACTGCTGCAAAAAAAGATCTTGAAATCAACGTGGTCACCTGATAACCTGATTTACGACAGTCATCACTTACAACCAAAATTGTGGCCTCAAATATGGTCATAAGTCAAAGACAATCTGTATATATGATTTGGTTTTTTTGAAAATTTTATTTGGGTTTTCACAAAAAGAAAATACAAATAAAACATCTTTTTTTGAAAATAGCATCGTCCCAGGTTATCACTTCTTCATACAGACACAAAACTCAATTTCATGCTTCAATTTTATGTTCTATACATATCTTATTACCATTTTATATTTTCTACATAGTTTTTCCCCTCTTTTTTTTTCATTTATTTTTTAATTATCTCATCTAAATTCCAGTCATTATATTTATACTTTGTCTGTCTGTTTCAATTTCATATTATCTTTTCTTATTAAACAATTTTTTCCTGTAATTACCAGTTGGAGATGACATCTTTATATATTTAATTTAATCCATTCAAACTCTATTTAAATTTAAATGTATACCTTTAAGATTATAAATTCATATAATACATAACTTCCAATCAAATTCTGCTTGGTACATTCTTAAAATACACACTATATTCTTAAAAGAAAAAATTATATATATATGTAAAGAAAATACACATTCCATTCCAATTCAATTCTGTTATTAATATTCATTAAAATCTTAACATCTTTAACATTTCTTTTCAATAAATATCATACTTCGTTGGGAAACACTTATAAACTTTCCATTGTTATTTTTTTCCCATATTTTCTCACATATTTTTATAAATCATTACTAATAATTAAAAATTTCCCATTTAATTATCTCAATCACTTTAATTCATTTGTTTATTAACAAACACTCCACTACATTACAGTAAAATATTTTATCCATCATTTTAATCATATTTTTTTAAATTATTTCTGTTTGTAATATAACAATGCTATCTTATGTACCTTTGCAGAATCCCTTTACAATTAAATTTTCACCCATTATCTCCAAACAAGCTCTGGTTACAATCCTTATATCTTTTCCCTGTTTCTCTCATTTCTTGTTCTGTCTTTTATAAACTTCTTTTCCTTGCCTTCTTCCCCCTCTTCTTCTCTCTCCCCTTTTTACCCCTCGTCTCTCTACTTCAAACTCTCTCATTTGTAATCCACTCTTCTATTTGCTTTCTAATATTATACTTATCTTTGAAGTTGTTGTTCTTCTTTTTGGTTGTTTTTCCTAATCTTAAACCTTTCACTCTCTTTCCCCTCTTTCCTTTTTTCCCCCACTAAAGATTACTTGTTCAGATGGCTTCTTCTTTGTCCCAGTCTTCTTCTTCTGCAAGTGTTTCTTGTTGTTTCTCATAAGTTCCAGATCTCATTTTCTAGGAATTGAAATACAAAGCCAAAAGAACCTCTCCCTTCTTGTGCATCTTCTTTCCATTTTTTAAGTTCCATTTTCAGTTCTTCTAAGAGTGATACCATTTTTAAAGACTTTTAAAAACACCAGGTTAATTTTAGTCATCTAGATGCAAAAAACAAAAATCACCAAATAATCAAGGCTGTTTCTTCTTGCTTCTTTTTCCACTTTTCTCTTCCTGGGGTTCCATTATTTTGTTACCAAGTTTCCATAAAATGTTATCTTTGAGGAATCTTGTTAAAATTTCACTGTGAGTTCCTTTTAGTTACAGTTCCATTCCTTAGTTCCAGGCAGTCTCCTCCATTTTTCCAAGATCCTACCCTTTTATCTTTTTTTTTTCTCCTTTCCAGCTTTTAAAAAACTTTTAAATTATCCAGAAATCTTTATATCTTTTTTATTTTCAGCTTAGATGCCTATTAATGTTAAAGGTGGATTTTTTTCAATTTTCTTGCTTAAGTCTCTTAGCTGTCAGTATAAGGAAGGGAAGAAAAAAAAACCTAATCCTTTCCCTTCTCTCCCTCCTTCGCAGCTTCAAAATCTTCTTTGGGAACAATGTTATTAAATTTAAATTCCAGAATACCTTACGTTGTTGCTTTTTCGATTTAACCCAGTCAACCAAAACTTTCTCGTCTTATCTTCCTCCTGCATATTCTTTTCCTGTTCAGTTCTTCTTTGAGGTGGCCATTTCTGACCACCGCTGCAACCGCCTTCGGGAAAGGGAGAAATGGCCAGCTGGGGAAGAGAAATGCAGCTCTCCTCGACCCTGCTGGCAGTCTCGCCCTTCTTCACCATCTCTACAGGGTGGCTTAGCCCCGAAAGCAGCTGGCTCGAGGCGCTCTGGCAGCGAGCACAGATTGAAACCGCACACAATCACGGATTTCAGTCTGTCGCTGAAGAGACTCAAACCAAAAGGGAAGACGATATGTATATTTGTTGACTAGACAGCCTGAATGGAAATGTGATGACTTCTTATTAAATATCTCACACTAAAGTTCATTAATCTAGTAAATTATAAGCCAAGCAAATCCTAATCAATCCTAGTATTTTATATCAGTATTTCTCAATTTTAACCACTTTAAGATACTGGCTGAGAAATCCTGAGAGTGAAATCCATACATCTTAAAATTGATGATTCTGAGAAACACTAATGTACATATCCTATGTCCTGTGAGGATCATTGGAAAATATCATTCTTGCAAATTATCATCATCTTCATCAATTGACTTGACTTAGAAGTATGTTAGCTTCAGCTGAGTGAAATCTAATAATGTTGACAACCTGCTGACATTCTGAGAACACAAGTTCATTCTCCATTGGTCATTTCAGTTTTGATGGAATTTAAAGGCCTTTATTTCTTCTGTTTCTGCGATAGCTTAGTTTTTTGCATACAGAATAATACTTGGAAGGGACCCTGAGATCTTTGACTCTTCCAACCCCCTGCTGGAGATCCTATATTGTTTTGGACAAGTGGCTGTCCAATTTCTTCTTAAAATCTTCCAATGTTTGAGTATCCACAATTTCTGAAGGCAAGCCATTCCACTGATTAACTGTTCTCATTGACAAGGAAATTTCTTAATTTTTGATTGGATTTCTCTTTGATAAGTTTCAATTTGTTACTTCTTGTCTTGACCTCAGGTGCTTTGTCTTCCTCTTTGTGACAGCCTCTCAAATATACCTCATGTCACCTCTAGTTCTTCTCTTTGTCCATTGTGTCTGATCACATTATCAGAATTATAATCATCATACCCATCAGAAATTATAATCACCAATTCAGATAGTTTTAAAAAGAATAAAAATAGGAAGCATAATGGGAAATATTCAGAATGATACTAACTTTACTTCTATGATCAAAGGAACAAGAGCAACTCTACACAATTGGGCTCATATCCTATTTGTGGGGTGGCACAAATGTCTAGTTGGCCATTGTAATAAACAGGACTCATTGGATCATCTGTGGATAATAGTTTAATCCAATGTAGAAAACTTTCTGTGGCAACTGGGGGGATGGATGATAGGTGGCAAGGTTCAAAAAAGTTGAGTTGGTGATTATGGCAATCAGTACAATTTCATTAGGACACCTTAAACAGCCGATAACAACCACCAGACGTCCGCTAAGATGCTCTACATGGGCATATGCCTCCGCAACACCCTTTCCAATAGCTTCCCAACGTCCTTTAACACCATGGAAGCAAGAGTACCTGTCAACCCTAAAAGGCCGCCAGAAGTGACCACCAGACTTTCACCTTTGCCACCAAGAGTACCTATACACCCTAAAAGGCTGCCAGAGGTGACCAGCAGATTTGCACCAAGAGACTGAACTTGAAGATTGAACCTCAAGCTTTGCATGCTTTGCTTTGTTTGATGCTTTATTAATGCTAACTGTTTATCTTAGTTAGATAGTTATCTGCTATTCAGTTAGTATTACTGTCTACTACTTATCTTAGTTTTTAGTTAATTTTTTCTCTTCCTTTAATAGTGGAATTTACAATTCCAGGCAGGGAGTGTGCTGTCCCAGTCAGTCTATGGGAATTGGATAGTTATTCAGGAATTATGAGCTGTCTCCTTAAGGGAATGCATCATGGTAAATGTAGTTAAAGGTATCCTGGGAAATGTAGTCCATATCACGTGACCACATCTGTAATCCTGATTGATCACTAAATTAACCCTCAAGGGGTTGGGGGAGTTTTCCTCATTCTTGCCTGAACTCACGAACTCATGGCAACTCCTTTCTATCGCTACGGGATGGGTTAGGAGATAACCATCTTTTACTACAAGGCAGATATACAGAGGATTGGTCATTAAAGAAGAACTTCATCACAAATATGAGTTATGAGGATACCTGATGAACCAATAAATGTTCTTTGTTATGGACGTCTTGTTGAATTATCTATCTACATCTGTACAACTTATAAATCCACCTCTGTGCATAAGGCAGAAAAGCCCCACCACTTTTGAATGTGCATCTACAAAAAGACTGAACTTCAATCACACTGCCACAATCACTATCTTGCCTTTTTTTAAAATTTCCCCTACAAATGCCACTAAATACTTTCTTACTAATTAATATTGAAATATTTTTCAGTGTTACATATATCAGACCATCACAGCTGAATCTTTATTCTTATTGCATGACTGAATTATTTTTTCCACAGAAGCATCATACAAACTTAAAAGAAATAATGGCACCTTTAAAAACAACAGCAGAGGATCCTTCCCACTATAGCTCCTGCCCATCCATCATGATCAGCATTATGGACTGCCACATGGAAGAACTGAAATTGTAGGCTGTCAGAAAGAGGCAGAGTCAATGAAATGTCACAAATGCGTATGAGTGCCCAAGGCTGGTGAGGAAATGAGTCACTAATAGAATTAAAAAAGAAAATAGCAGCAACTGGCCAGCTTGAGATTCAAGAAAGTTTGCAATCATTCTGCAGCTGAAGTTAATGGTGCTGCAAAGGAATAACAGCTAAGAAAGAAAAAAGGATAAAATAAGAATAAGAGCTAAGAACCAAATTGTAAATAGTCTCTCTCCAGTTACAGTCGGAGTATCAATGGCTGGCTAAATTATTTTGACAAGGAAGAAACAACAGTAGTTGTAGTACTAGTAGTAGTAGTACTAGTAGTAGTAGTGATGATGATGATGATGATGATGATGATGATGTTAATGATGATGATAATGCAGAGATTCTGGCATAAACCAGTGCAGGTGGTTCCAGTGGTACTTGGCAAACTGGATGCTGTGCCTAAAGACCTAGGCAAGCACTTAAAAACATTTGGCACTGACAAAATCACCATTGGTCAGTTGCAGAAGGCCACCTTATTGGGATCTGCTCACATAATCTGCTGATATATCAGGCAGTCCTAAACGTTTGGGAAATGTTCAACTAGTGATTTGTGATACGAAGCCCAGCATAGTTATCTCACTTGCTGTGTACATGGTCATTTTTTGTGTATAATTATAATAATAAGAAAAAACATTAACAATAACAATAAGAAAAACAGTAACAATAACTGCAGTGACAAGTTTTTTGATGTCCTACTCATTACGACCAAAGCTGTAAGTCAGAGAGAAACTCTATATAGTTATTTGCTGACTGCCCTCTATCCCCCACCCCCTAACTGTCATGCCCCTGGTGGAGATTGACTCTGAGGAAGAGAAGGAACAGCTAACAGGGAGTGGGAGTGTGGCTCAAGAGATGGTGGAGGAGGCTGGGGAAGGGCAGAGGCTGGCTGAGCAATCAGAGGAGGATCCAGGCCCATCCCCTATCCNCTGGGAGCTATGTATATAAGTTTGTAACTGCGTAGTCAGAATTGCTGGAGTCAAAGTTTAGTGTTTACTTTGAAAGAGATTTATCTTTGCTGGCGTTCTTCCCATGGACTCTCCTCGGTTATCTTCCTGGAATGTATGATTAATTATCTTGACTTGCTTCAGAACTCTCATCAATGCGGTTTGTTTTGGTTTTTTTTGCCTTATTATTTACTTTTGTGACTTTAAACTGTGCCTAATAAAACAGTGAAGTTAAGTTGAAGGCATTACTGGATTTTAATGTATATGTTGGGTTTGGGGTTATTTTGAGAGACTATGGGTCATCACACTAACTCTCGATTTAAAACTCAGCATTGCTGCTATCATATTTTTTCAAGGAGAAAAAAAAAAAGCAAAATGGGCATGTTTTAAGAGCATGGATAGCAGAATACAGGCAGTCCTCAACCTACAACCACAATTTCCATTGTTAGGCAAGGTTAAGTGAGTTTTGCCCCTTTTGATGACCTTTCTTGCCAGAGTTGTTAAGTGACTCACTGCAGTTGTTAAGTTAGTAACATGGTTGTTAAGTGAATCTGGCTTCCCCATTGACTTTGCTGGTCAGAAGTTTGCAAAAAGAGATCACATGTGCCCGGAAACTGCAACAATCACCTGAACATTGTTATTGTAAGGGGCTGGTCTGTTCTCTGGTCCTTTTCCAGCACTTGCCCAATAATGGGAAAGGTGGTCAGAATTAGTTTCAGCTAAATTTCTTTTTTTAACATTAAGCATGTTCTCTCACTGTTCTCTCACAATGCAGAGAATGTTCTACAGCAGGAACTGTTATAGAAATAATTAATATTGTCCTCGCCCATGATTCTTGTTCGTGATAACATACAGTAGCAAAATCCAGCCTGTTCTTAGAAATTAAAAGGTGTTTGATTACTTTTACCCTTTTTATTTCCGCCTTCCCCAAATCAAAACTGACTTTTCTCAGCTGCTTTCCTGTTTTCAAAATTGTGTTTTCTGTAGTCACAGTGAGACCTTAGTAGTATACTTAGCTACAAAACAAACATTTTGTAGGGGCCTCAGTACATCTTCTACTCAAATATCACCACCTCAGTGACTCATTCAGTAAAGCTGCAGCATTTATTATTCCCAGGTCATTAACTGAGGTATGTGTTTGCTAAGAATTTTGATATCAATCCTAGATATGTATTTACTTCATTAATTTGTTTGTTTATTATATTTTTATCCTACATTTATTGTTTCATAAGTAAGTCAAGGCAGCAAACATACTTAACACTTCTTTGTTCACCTATTTTCCTCACAATAACAACCTTGTGAGATGGGTTGGGCTGGGAGAGAGTGGCCTCAAATCACCCAGCAGACTTTTGTGCCTCTGGAAATCACAGAATCCTGGTTTCTAGGCCAGTATCTTAACAACCATATCAAACCAGTGTACTACACTACACCACACTTTTCCTTTTAACTGTGTCAGTTCAAATTGTGAGTTTGACTGCATTATATATTTTTTAGTTTAGTGACTTATGGGAAATAGCATGTTGTGATGTACCAGATTTTTGACCTTGGGTTCTGAGTAGTGGCTGCTTTAAGGTCAAATATTACTGAACTTTGTTTAATCAATAAACAAAGGCCAAATATTGAGCTCTGCTTTATTCTGAAGTTTCCCTCTCCCTGATGTCCTACCCTCCACATTCCAGGAATCATAAGTACTACAACCGCTTCTAGCATTCTCAGTCAGTATTGGTCAATATCTTTCTCCATGACCAAATTTTCTTCTATAAAGTTTATCCAAGGCAAAGGTCATTATCTAATGTTAAAGACTTTTGTTTTTAGGTCCAGTGTAACTTTTTGCTTCAAGGAAAGAAAATTCCTGACGATCAAATACTATTCAAAGGGCTGTTGAATTGCTAATATTTATTGGTTAAATACAGTCAATTTTAAAAATAGAACATCAATAACCAAATCCAAATTAAAGTATCCCTGACAGATATTCATAAGTCCCTTCCCTTAAATGCTGCCATCTTACAAAGGCCTAGGGAAGATGCCTGATCTATGGTAGCCCCTGTCCAATGGAACTCACTTCTCCTTAGATTCATCAATAAAATAAAATACTGCGAACTGGTAGCAAGAATTTGGCATGGGTCGCTGAACATCTCGCTGGCCATGCCCCCAACCCGGTTGCTCAAGTTCCACTCACTTGCTTGCCCTGCCTACCTGATGCTCACTGCCCCAGTTTAAAGGACTGCTCCCCTGCCCTAGCCATGCATTTTCAAGCAACCACTTGAAAACACACGACTGTGGGCGGAGCAGCGGTCCGTTAACCTGCAAAACTGTTCCAAGGCTGGATTCTTCATGGACACTAGAAGTAAATGTGCTTCCCTTGTGGTAAATATGCCTGGAGCGAGAGGGAAAGAAGGCTGGAGGGGGGGGAGAATCCAGCCATGGGGAAGTTTGCCGGAGCTTCAAATGCAAGCGCATTTACCTGCAGAACCTCCTTAATGTGATTCGCACTTCTCTTTATGAGTACGGACTTTGTGGAAGGTGGGAGAAGGGAATGTACAGGTTGTGTTGTGTGGTGAGAGAACGAGAGAGAGAGAGAGAGAGAGAGAGGAAAGAAGAAAGAAAGAAAGAATGAAAGAATAGAAAGAAAGAGAAATGAAAAAAATGAAAAAAATGAAGAGGGATATGAAAGAGGAAGAAATAAAAAAAGAAATTAGGGTAGAGATGTGTGTGGTATGTGTGTGAGATGATGAGGAGAAAGAAAAGATAGGGAGTAAAGACAGAAAGAAGACAAAGAAAAAAAAGATAAAGCGTAGCGAGAGCACAGAGGAAACTCATCTCATTGCGATTATTTTTATTGTTCTTTTTAGCATGTAATTTAAACTTCCCTACATTCCTAGAGTGATTCTACTGCCTTGTTTTGCCGCAGGGTTACATGCTATTTCATATGTCTAAGTCTCAGAGCATAAAACACATGTGTGTTAACAGAGTTGAGAGGGAGTTTGGAGGTTTCTTATTCCAAGGTCCCTGCTCAGGCTAGGAAAACTGAGGATGCCAGAAACTCTGAGTAGAAGTCCTGAGAAAGGTGTTCAGAATTACACTTTAGAAGGGACTTTTTGGGGAAACCTATATCTATTTCAGAGAATGGCTGTCCAGTCTTATAAATTTCCAGTGATTGATCACCCACACTCTCTTGGGACAAGCAGGCTCCTACTGGTCTTAATTGTTTCTCACCATATCGGAAAGTTCTGTCTCTTAAGTTGTTAGGTTGCCTGTCTCTCCTTTGTTCAGTTTCCATTCGCATGTGCTTCATTGTTTGCCTCATGGTGCCTTGGAAATATACATCCCCCCTCACTTTCTTTGTGTGCAGCCCCTTAAAGCCTGTTTGCCAATATCACTCCTGATGTAAAGCATGTGAGCCATTTCCTTAGCTTTTCAGTGGTCCAATAAAGTACAGGTCTATTAGTATTGTCAGATAATAAAGTCAATAAAAGGTGAACAACGTTTTATACAGAACTATAGATTAAGTTGAGGCTGGGGCTGGGTGACAAGGAATGGCTGGGAGGGGAGGGACCAGGTGAGGCACCCCTTGATGTGAGTGACATTGAGTTGGCCACGTCCACCCAGTCACATGACCACTAAGCCACACCTACCTAGTCACAAGACCACCAAGCCATGCCCACCAAATAAGCCATGCCCACAGAACCGCTAGTAAAAAAATTTGAATTCCACCACTGATCATGAACATTGATATTGTTTTAATGAAGACCAGAATTCCACTCCCAACTGAATATTACAGTTGGCTACAAAAAATTTTATACTTGTATATTGCTTTAACAAAGTATTCATCTGTAATCATCACAGTAACCTTTATATTACCACGGTGAGATATTTTATATGGACAATTTGTAGCAGGCACAACAGTGGCCATAAGTAAGTCATCTATAGTACAGGTGAAATTGGAATTTAACATTTCTGGAATAGAGCCTATTCAGTTTTACTAAAGGACTCCTGCTTTTTTAAAACAACCATCTTTTGAAAATTCATCTGAATAAAGAAAAAAGAAGAGAAATATAAAAAAAGAAAGGCCTGCTTTTCAATTTATGGATTCATGCAACTGTGTTCATGCATTTCCTTATTTGTTTATATTTGGACAAATTATTTTGGTATTGATGAAGTGATTTATACTTCAATACACTGTTTATAACAAATGCCTAGATTCCTTCAGTCCAGCAGAAATTGCTGTTAGATATTATCAATTAGGTGAAAGTGATGTTCCACAAGAATGGAGCCTTTCAGTATTCAAAACTACCAGACTAAGGTGCTAACTCAGGAAGAAAAAGGCCATATTTTTCGCCCATTGTAACATTAAAGCCTATCTAGATTGGCAGAACTACCAATTAAGGCTCAGGCAGAAATCTATATTCCCACTTATCTGGGCTAAAGGTAATATTTTACACTGGTGTGGTGTAGTGGTTTAGGTGTTGGCCTAGAAACCAACACTGTCAATTCGAGTTCCTCCTTAGGCCCCAAAACTGGCTGGGTGACATTGGGCGAATTACCAGGAAATTGTTAGTTCTCGTCCTCTCGTAGGCATAAAAGCTGGCTAGGTGTCTGAGCCAGTCACTCTCTCTCAGCCCAAGCCACCTCACAAAGTTGTGGGGAAAAAGAGGAAGAGGAAGGAGAATTATGTATATTCATGACCTTGAGTTACTTATGTGAGGTGGAAGCAGATAAAAAAAACCACCAAAAGATTAGTTGATCCAAGGAAAACAAGGTTTTATTCAC
>BHFT01049567.1:0-11056 GCA_004320025.1 Laticauda laticaudata | reverse complement strand
GTTGGGGAGAGACTTCATCCCATCCACCCCAAGTTAGATCTCCCACTACAAGGAGAAACCAGTTTTGTCCTATGCACAACACTCGTCACTCACTGAATAGCTGCACTAGGTTTGCAGTGAAATCACTGTCCCAATGAAAAGAATTGCTAAGAGAGTACTAATACTGCTACAAGTGTTGTGAATCCAAACATTCGCCCAAATACTATACAACCAAAGTACAATGTCACATCTGCAAAAGTGACCAGTACCCAACCGCGCTGCATTCAGACGCTGAGCCACCACGGCACATACCTCATAACCCTCCTTCAGACAAGGAGCTGCAACATAACACAGAAGCAGGCAGGGTTCCTCAACAGACTGACAAACTGCAACCAAAACCATGCATGAGTGTAAGCTGCACAACACTGTGTAACGACTCACCATTCCCTCATTCATGTCTTCCCATCTGTTTAGCCAAAGTGTACCCTGAAGGACGCCCTGAAGCCGCCATGAAAATGCCAGACCTGCATTCTTCAACCTCTTTGAGATGCAACAAAACAAACTTCCCTTCACTGTATCAATGGGCCATGGACCAAGAAGCACAGCGGGGAGAAGAGCTACTGGACTCTGCACAGAGTCATTGGATGAAGTACCCGATTCCTACTACTGCCCGTATTTGAATGCGATGCTATAACGAATGACAGCAGTCAGATCGCAACATCTGAGGACATAAGTACCATGCCTCACCTACAGCACCTTGCTCATCACTTTCCCACTCTAGATCCCAAGGCTGATCCTACTCTTGCTGGAAAATAATGCCCCATGTACCTTTCTCTTATCCAAGTCAGTCAGCTGCCCTGTAGATGGCCCAGTGGCCATCAAATCTCCACTTGGATGGGGGATCGTAGGAATTGTCAATGACATCCAGATGCAGGTTCCAACTCCAGCAAATACCTGAGCACCATCCATTCCAACAGTCTTTCAATGCCAGCCTAAAAGGCTGCCGTTGATCACTACACTTTTGCTAGGACACCCTAAATGGCCGCCAACAACCACCAGACATCCACTAAGATGCTCTACATGGGCATATTCCTCCGCAATACCCTTTCCAACAGTTTCCCGATGCCCTTTGACACTGTGGAAGCAAGAGTACTGTTCCAACCTAAAAGGCCGCCAGAGGTGACCATAAGACTTCCACCTTTGCTGCCAAGAGTACCTGTACACCCTAAAAAGGCCACCAGAGGTGACCACCAGACTTTCACATTTGCCGCCAAGAGTACCTGTACACCCTAAAAGGCCACCAAAGGTGACCAGCAGACTTGCACCAAGAGGCTGAAGTTGAAGATTGCACCTCAAGATTTGCATGCTTTGCTTTGTTTGATGCTTTATCAATGTTTACTTTTTTTCCCCTTAGTTATACAGCTAACTGTTTATCTTAGTTATATAGTTATGTGCTATTCAGTTAGTATTACTGTTTACTGCTTATCTTAGTTTATAGTTAATTTTTTTTTCTTCTTTTCTTTTAATAGTGGAATTTACAATTCCAGGCGGGGAGTGTGCTGTCCCAGCCAGTCTATGGGAGTTGGATAGTTACTTAGGAATTGTGAGCTGTCCCCTTAAGGGAATGCATCATGGAAAATGTAGTTAAAGGTACCTTGGAAATGTAGTTCATGTCACGTGGCTATATCTGTAATCCTGATTGGTCACTAAATTGACCCTCGAGGGGTTGAGGGAGGTTTCCTCCATTCTTGCCTGCACTCATGGACTGATAACAGCTTTCTTTCTATTGCTACGTGATGGGTTAGGAAAATAACCATTTTTCACCTGCAATGCTGATATACAAAGGATTGGTCATAATAGAAGAGCTTTGTTACAAATGTGAGTTATGAAGATTCCTGATGTACCAAAAATGTACTTCGTTATGGATGTTTTGTGGAATTATCCACCTGCATTTGCATAGCCACAAATCCACCTCTGTGCATGAGACAGGACAGAAAATATAGTATATCAGGGCATAGTTGAAGCATATTTGTGCAAGAGGGCATTCAAACAAACACTTTTATTTATCACTAAATAAATGTAAGGCCATACTACTTCAGCCCAAAGAATCTTGGTGAAGCCAATAAGTTTCTGTCAAATTGAATGAAAACTGATAGGAGGCAATGAAAGTGAATTACTCTGCCCACCATCACTTTTTCTTTGCTTTCCTTTGCCTTATTTCCTATACACATATGTGATGCAATGGGAAGGCAGCCAGTTAAGTTTATCAAAGAAAAACAGGCAAAAAGCACTGCTTAACCATGTCAACTTCAGGGCAACCAAGTGCCCTTCCCAATTGCTTTTTTTTCAATGGAAGATATAACTTTGCCATAAAAACAGCTACATACACTCAAACTGAAAATAATATGCATTTAGAAAGAAGACAAAATAAACAAAAAAGCCAAAAATCTCTTTATTATTTCATTAGAAGGTTTAACATTTCCTTTCAAGTAATCATTTCCACAAGAATTTATTTTCTTGCCAGTTCTGAAAAGCATAGGAATCAGTTTTCTGAAACCATACACATTTTAGTCCCTACTTGATTTCAAATGTGCTGAGATGCATGATATTTAGTCCTACACTGTGGATGCATATTAATGTGGAAGATTGATAAAGTTAACCAAGTCCATCTAGTTGACTTTCAGTGAAGCTTGTCCATCAGTGTAAAGCCCCAGTCCCACTGCACTTACGGATGCAAAGAGGATGTAAAACTAAAAAAGCTTGCCATCCATTGGAAAACACTATGGCATCCGTTGTGTACTCACTGGCATTCGTGTTTCATACGCTCTATCCCTCGAGCATCCGTCCACTGAGATTTCATCCAGGCAAAAAAGTTGTTGAGCTGCACAAAACTTTGTGAGCGATGAACTTTCCACTGCGTATGATGTACATCCGCAACATATACGGGCAACAAATGTTCTATATCCATTATCATCTGTTAAACATCTGTTGTATCCTCTCTGCATCCTCTGGCCACCCCCTCAACTCACATCCCACTGCAGCTGAAAATGGAAAGAGGAGGAAACAAAAGGTACAATGGAACGTTTACACAGCGTTTGTAGCACGAAATAGAAAGGATTACATGTATGTATCTCGTATATAAAGTATTCAAACGGACAAAACATTTTGTATCTGGGATGTATCTCGTATATTAGGATGTCTGGAGTATGTCTAGAGTATGTAGAAGGACACCTAGTAGGAACTATTAATATTTCCGATAATAAGGGGAGAACATCATCTGGATCGCTGGATGGTGGACCATACAGTCCCACTATGCTTGCACTGGAGGTTTATCTATCCCACAACTATCCTTATCTATCCACAAGCATGCAAAGGCTTAACCATTTTTTCAAAGTTTTCACCAACACTTTATTAAGTAAAAATAATGAAGCAAGTGTCTTAAGCAAGATAACCTTTATAAACTTTCTTAGGTAAACTTTAAGACTTTTTTAAAATAAGCTAAATGAAACCAAGTAAAGTGTCTTCAGCAAAGATAAACTTAACAAGTAAACAACTCAGTCTCTGACACTATTCTCAGTCACTCTGAGTCATGTCCATGGTCTAGCTGTTAAGCGGCAGGGACTGTGGAGGTGGCTGTGGCTTGAGTCTGGTCTAAGACCATTGGGGTCCTTGGCCCTGAGGTACAACAGGTGGTGGTGTGTTCAGGAAGCTGTCTGAGAGCTGACTCAGTCCGATGAGGTTGAGAGGCCCCTCATCAAGGACTTGAGATGTCAGGACCCGATACTGATGACAGATTGTCCATTGACCATCTTGGCTGGTGGGGTGGAGAGGAAAGAAAGTGTAGTGGGGCTGTCTGTCTGCAGCTGGGTGAGGAGTGGCGTCTGTGGCTTGCGATGAAACCTGGGCCTGGACTGGAAGGTCTGTTTTTGCTGTAGGAAGTTCTGTAGTCGTAGCCTTGGTAGGTTGGTGGGCTGTTGAAAGTTCTGTGGAAGGGCTGTGACATCCACCTGGGGTGGAGGAGCAGACCTGGACTGGTAGGAGCAGCTTCAGCTGGGCCTTGAGGGTTGTGCAGAAGTGCTGTGATTTCTGCTTCATCACCTGGTACTGGGCCTCAGGCAGGTCCCTCAGGGTCTGGCTCATGTAGGTGATGGAAGGTGTTCCGGCCCAAGGATGCTCTGTCCAAGTGGACCAGCTGAGAGAGAAGTTCTGTGCTGGTCTTCATTGTGTCCCTGATCTCCAACAGCACACTGTGGTTCTGGCCCCCAGTCTGCCTCTCTGCCTGCATCCTCTGGAGCTGGGGTGGGGAGGAGGTGGGTTGGACTCTGGCTGGCTGCTGCTTCTTCCTCCATTTGTGACATCAGGGTGTCATCCCCACAGGATCCTCCAAGTCTGCCGGCATGGGGAGTGCAGCTGTCGGGGGGAGTCTCTGCCATGGGCCCTCTGAAGACACCTCTCTGGACAGGGTAGCTGGCTCCTGGCTGGAAGAGGACTGGCTGTCTGTGGGCTGTCTGAGGGAGAGGGATTCAAAGGGGCTGCTCCTTGCGTGGCAGATCTCACCCTCAGGACCGGAAACTGCACTTGGCCATGACGTAAATATCCCAGTCAGTGAGCTTGACAGCGGCCTGCCCGATTTCTTGAGTGTAGCTTCATACCAAGGTGTGCATGTGCTTCCCCGCATCCCAGGAGTACTTTCTGCAGTATACCCCAGGCTCTCTGCCTTGTCTCTCCAAGCTGCCTGCTTCTTCTTGGTGTCGCGATAGGATCTGTGCCTTTCTCCAGAGGTACTTGTTCTCCCTTAGCCATTCCAGCACCTCTTCTCATCTCCTTGGAAACGGTGTACTGTTTCCTCTTCCCTTCTCCTTCCCTTGCCTCTTCCTCCATCTGGCAGGGGCTTCAGCAGGGCCTCAGGGGCTTGAGCAGCCAGGCCTTCAGGGGCTTGAGCAGCAGGCGCCTTCAGCAGCGGCTTGAGGGCCTTGGGGCTAGTCCACCAACAGCAGCAGCAGCAGCAGCAGCATGGAGGAGGTTCAGAGTCAGTGCCAGAGGGTGGGATGGCTGTTCTGTCCTTCTTGCCAGGGCTGGAACGAGTGGGCACGGGCTTCCTCTTTTTGCCTGATGACGAACCATGGTGGTTCCTGCTAGATGTATGTGGCAGCATTTCTTTCCCTGTATGCTGACTGCATGCGTGCTGGCATCCTTTTTAATCCGTGGAGCTGATGCAATTCATACTTTCCCGCATGTGCAAGTTAACGCTTTGGATCTGATTTACATCCCGCGCAGCTCTCTTTGTTTTTTATAGGCGTCCGTGATGCATCCGTTCATCCGTTATGCTTCCCGCCCCTTCCGCTATGCGTCCGCTTTCGCAATTCCTCCCCGGAACCCTTTGGAGGTTCATCTGCTTCCATCAGTGTCCATTCCATCATAGGCTCCTATGAACATCCACTTAACATCCCCCTACATACTACCCACTCCGTTCTTTCCGTCTTTTGCATTTTGTTTATGCAAATTTTCACCAACTTTTTTGGATGGATGACAACGGACGGATGGAGCCACCCCCAAAATTTTGCTCGTCTGCTGTGTCCTTTATGCATACGTTTTGCGTCCGTCGGCCAGTGGGCCCTAGCCTTAACTAATGAACCAACAAATATTCTATATACATCCCAAAATACCCAGAATTTTCATAATTTCCAGCTTGCAAAACCTTTTTTTTCTTATCTGATAACTTCACAATTATTTACATTAAATACTTTAAATGTAGCAGCATCTTGACTCACCTTGAAAAAGAAATATTCAGAGACAAATCTCATTTGTATTAGGATGGAAAGTCCCGGGAAATTTTGGACAAATAAATTAAATCAGAAACTTGGTTTTTTTAACTGAATTATTATAAAAATACTTCTTCACTGCCAATAAAAAGCATGATTGTGTTTATTTTTTCTTCTTATAAAAGATCAAATTATAATACTGAGTGGGAAAAATTCTGCAAAGTAAATAGAACAAAGCAACAAAGAAAAGCCTTTCTACCTCAAGTACTCATTTTCTTTTTCTGCTCATATTTCTTTTGAAATAGGATAAATAGAAAAAGAAGTCATGGTCAGCCTGTGAAAAACAAAGCATTTAATAACCATTAATTTCTGGTGGAAGTAATAGAAGAGGAAATCACCCATGGCCTCCTTAAATATTTGAAGTCATTCAGTTTATGGGTATGGTATGAAGAACGATCTTGTGGAAATGATGAGTGAATTGCAATATATTTTTCTGCCTACTATGTAGGTTGCTAGATCTAAATGCTATAGATGACAATAACTGTCTTTTTATTTACCCATAATTTTGTCAAAAAAAGAGTAATACACAACTTAGAAAATGCATATTTATGTCTGTGTTTGATAAAAAACTAGTTGAGGCTGATATTGTTAGATGCAATAATAATGTTAAAAAGACAGAAGAAAGAAGATAGATTTTTTTTTAATCCTTCAGTGGGAAAGTTATTGCAGAATTCTGAGTAGTTACTCAGGTATATCTCATTCTTTTTCATCTACTTCTCTCCAAAAGTATTGTACCACAATTCCATTATAATTTGAGATTTTTTTTATAATTCTGAAGGAATACTTGTTCTTACATATTTTTTAAATTGGGGGGAAGGGGGGCTACTCCAGTGTTCATCACTCAGCCAAAATGTGATTACCTGGCAATGAGCTTCCGGAGTCGTGATCTAAACTCTACAATTTCTTCCTCAGTGAGGCTCTTTTGATTGCTATTTTATAATCATTTCATTTTATGAACTGACTTATATTCAGCTCTGTTGCACTAAACCCTCTTCCATGTGAAAAGCATCCCAAGTATGTTTTTTTCCCTTTTGTTATACTCATCCCTATGTCTATCCCAAAACCTATCAAACCCATGGCTCACTAGGATGCCTTCCACAATACCCACAGTTCATTAATTTGTGTCCTTATAGTTCTAGTGTATTTCCTGTTGGCCTGCAAAAAAATCACCAAACTTCTCTGTTAAGGGTGCCACAAGTGGTTTTCTTTTCAGATTGGTAGAATCAGTATTGCTAACATTTTCCAACTTCCAGCTTGGCAACTTCATGTGTTGTATAATTGCTGGTTTTCATCAGCCCAGCTTTATCTTCCAGCTTGACTGAGAAAAACACAGACATAGATTCAAAACAGATATTGTCAAGTAGTGCGATTAGGCAATAGATATCCACTAATACCAGCTTTGCCTGGGGAAATGCAAGGAGAATAACAACATCAAAATTATTTTTTAAAAAGCGATTGAAGTTATCACTCCTATGCTGTTGCAAATAATATGAACACAAGAACAGAATATTTTTTACACTTTGCAAAAGAGAGTACAGTCAGGTAGCCTTTCACTTAAAACAGTTCATTTAGTGACTGTTCAAAGGAACAACAGCACTGAAAAATGTGAATTATTATGGTTTTTCATACTTATGACCATTGCAGTATCCCCATGGTCCTTTGATCAAAATTCAGGCACTTGGTAACTGACTCATATTTGTGAAGGTTGCATTGTCCTGGGGTCATGTAATAACTTTTTACAATCTTCTGAGAAGTGAAGTCCAGGGGGAAGCCAGATTCACTTAACAAACATATTACTAAAGGCCCTGTCACACTGCCCAACGGATGCAAAACGGACACAACAGACGAGAAAAATGTTCCATCCGTTGTTATTTCCGTTATCCCGTTCTCAAAAGGGTCAAAATTGCTAACCAGGAGCAGATAACACCGGAAAGGAACGGTACGCCGGGGAGGAAATCGCAGAGGCGGAGGAAAAGCGGCCGTGCCGGAATGGAAGCCCATTCGGATGGAAGCAGATGAGAGCGGATGGCATCAGTCCGCAAGGCTTCCGGGGACTCGCAGCAAAGCGGACGCGGAGCGGATGAAGTGGCATAGCACAGCGGATGCACAGCCGGAAGCCTAACGGATCCTTAGCGTTTAATTGCAGAATGTGGGAGCATGCATTGCATAAAACCCCGCAGATATAAGGGAAGCAGCTCGGAAGCAGTCACCATTCAGAGGAAAAGACCTGCTACCGGTCGCATGACAGCCTTGGCCTGCCTGCAAGCCCTGCTGCCAGCCTTCCTGCAAGCCTTTCTGCCAGCCTCCCTGCCGCCTCTGCTGTCTGCTGCCTGCAAGCCTTGCTGCCAGCCAGTCTGCCTGCCAGCCTTGGTTCATGCCTCCTGCCAGCCCTTCCTGCCTCTGCCTGTCCTGCAGCCTCCTGCCAGCCTTGTGCCACCTTCCTGCCAGCCTTGTTCCTGCCAGCCTCCCTGCTAGCCAGCAAACCCCACAACCATGGGGAAGAACAGAAAGCCTCAGCCATCTGCTGCCAGCCCTTACAAGACGGGACAGAGGCTACCATCCCGCCCCTAGCCCTCACTCTGTTCTGCTGGGCTTCTGTAGCACAGGCTGCTCTTCTGGGGCTGGGCTTCTGTTGCGTCTGCTTCTGTCTGGAGGAGCTGATGATACGGGGGATCAGACAAGCACTACAGCACCAGCCACCTCCACAGCACTGGACCCTCACCCCTGAGACTGAACGACAAGAAGGAGTGCAGAGACTCTTTTTTGTTTATAGCTTGTTTGTTAATAAAGTCTATTTTTGATTCACACACTTGCTTCATTTTCTTTTTTAATAAAGTCTTGGTGATAACTTTTAGAAATGGTTTAAGCCTTTGCATGCTTTGTGGGATGGATTAAGATAGCAGTGGGATGGGTTAAGATAGCAAGTGGGTATGCGGCGGTGATACCTTTGGGATGGTAATAGCTTATGGGAAGATAAACCTCCAGTGCAAAGCATAGTGGGACTGTATGCTCCACCCTCTCCCAGGTGCCACACCTATGGCCCTTTATTATCTAGATGAATGATTAATCATTGAACCACACATGTCAACTATAAACACAACTCTTTATTAAATGCCCTGTTCATTGTAGGGCCACTCAACATACATGCACAATCTCATCCATGTGATGAGACAGGCTGAAGAAAGCATCATTAAGCATCTACCACCCTGCTCTTGCCACTCCACTGTTTCCAGCTGGGGAGTTGCACCAGTGTCTCAGGAGGTTGCACTGCTTCTTCCCTTCACATGAGGCCTGTTGGGGCCTTGCATCATCTAGTGTCTATCAGGTTTCACCCTTGCCTCCATTCCCAGGCTCCATGTCCCCATTGCCTTGTTGACGGTCCACGAGCCCTCTTCTGCAAGACTGGGTAGCAGGTGCGCATAAGCAGATTGTGCAGGATGCAGCAAGCTTCCATGAATCCCTCCTCACGGTCTCTGGGCGATGCTGCATGTGGTGAGAAGTACCTGGAAACCTGTTGGCCAGCATGCCAAAGGCGTTCTCTACACCCGCCTTGCCCCTGGACAGCCTGTAGCTGAAGATCCTCTCTTCACGGGTGAGCATTTGGAGTGTAGGGCTTCATGAGGTAGGTTGTGAGGGAGAAGGCGCATCCCCCATGAATACAAGTAGGGCACATCTTGCGTGTTGTTGGCCTAGGAGTTCTGGATCTGGGAAGCCCATGATTGAGGCTTGCGTTCCAGCCCCTCTTTGAGCGTGACTGGCGTTGTTATACGTGGGCATCTGAAGATGACCCGTTTCCTGAAGCATCGGATGTACATGAACTTGTAGTCAGCCATCGACCATGGCGAAGAGGAAGATGTGAAGAAGCCCTTGTAGTTGTGATAAGAGACCGATTGGCTGGAGCTTGCAGGCCACCGTGCTTTGCTCATCGATGCTCCAACGGTCAAGTCGGTAAGCTTCCACCTCTGATAAATGCTCTGCAACTTCTTCCAGCCCTTCTTCGAGTGAGCGGGCACTGGGAGGCAAGCTCCTCCATGTTTATCTCTTCGATGATGCGGTCTGCCCGCCACTTTCTCGTGACCACAATGCTGATGGTGTTGTGTCGTGCCACCTCCAGCGCGTACGGCGATCCTGTGTACGTGGCTCGCCTGAGGGCCAGTGGCGCAGACTGAGAGTGCCACCGTTGACCCCCAGGGTTTCCGGCTGTGGCGCGAAATTGCGTGTTTTGCCGTTTGCTCAACCTGGGTGTCAGCCCTGAGACAACTGTCGTACAAACATGCGCTTGCCAGGCATCCTCATGAAGTTCTGGAATGACTGACGCTTCGTTCGTTCCTCAGCTCTCCACCATCTAGACTTGTTCGTACAGTCCATTCCTCTGCTCTTCGTTGGCTGAACCAATCTCGTACCCAGATGCCTTCTTGGCATAACTTAGCAGAAAGGATAATATAGCTTTTTCTTGCTGTTTTCTCTGCAAAGAATTTTTTCATTCAGACGTTTGTCTTTTCTTGTAAGCTTCCACATCAACTGTGATGTTTCAAACTTACAAAAGATTGCAATTAGGAAACAGTTCTACTGAAATGATCTCTTGCCTACCATGTAAGTAATCATGGTAACTTCCATAAACTGAGTCCTCATTCACTGCCAAAATAATATCATAAGTAACTAGATCACAGATGCACTTTTTTTTGTTAACGGTTAAAACCAGTTTTCTTAATTTTAAAATGGAACTTGTATGCATCCTTACCTTTGCCATGAGACAGGGTGAGTGGGTGGGGCCAGCCAGAGGTGGGATTTGGCATTTCTTTGAATCGGCCAATAATTCAGCTTGGTTTCTCCAAACCCAGGCAAACCCTCAGCAGCCTAACCTAGCGATTTACTTTAGTAATTTTAGGTTTGTCTCCAGACTACAAAAAATTAATGCTTGATAATAACATGTAAGTCTAATGTCACATGAAAATGAAAAGAATATATTTTGCTTGGAGTAAAGCTTCAATCCCCCTGGCCGACGGAATGCAAAAACTGTATGCATAAAGGACACAGCGACGAGCAAAATTTTTGGGGGTGGCTCCATCCATGTCATCCCATCCCAAAAGTGGCAAAAATGGTTGCATAAAGACAAACGGTAACAAGAATGGAAAAGAAACGGACGTGGGTAATATGTAGCAGGGATGGTTTGTCGTATGTTCATACGGTAAGTCCTAGCGGATGACAGGGAATGGAAAAGCAGATGGAAGCATATGACACCTCCGAAGGGCTTT
>BHFT01049566.1:0-11469 GCA_004320025.1 Laticauda laticaudata | reverse complement strand
CTCATCATATTTTTTCATTTAGCAACCATTTTGCATAATAGTCAAGTTCTTTTTTTAAGGCCTAGTGGTGCACAGTCTTACAATTTTGACAAGGGTTTGCTCTCCAAGCTTGTTTCAATTTAGTTTCTGAATGTTTGTTACCAGGCTAGGTAATATCATCAGTAGGATTTTCTTGTTTTTAGCCTGATTCCACTTATCTATATGGCCCTATTCAAGTGTTTTAGAGGTTTCTTTGTGGTCAGGTTTTGTTATTCTTTCCAACAGCAGCATGCCCAGACTTTCAACTAGCCTGAGTGTCTGCTCTTGTTTCTACTCAGATTGGGATTTTCGTTTGTGGGGATTTCAACTTTCTTAAAGAGGAAGGGCTGTTTTACGTTTTTGGCACTGCTTTAGTGGTTCCTGGCACTGTTCTTTTGGGGTGTACTTTCCACCAAGGGAGGAGAGGAGAGATCTGAAGATCACTGGTTGCTGTCTTCTCATTCGGATAAATTCTCTTCTGTGTGCGGATCCATTTGTAAAGTTTTATTTATTAATCAAATTTGTATAGCTGACCATTTCACAAAAAGCAACTTCCTTCTCCCCAACTCCCTTGAAGGCAGAGAGATTGATTTAACAAGCTTTCCCTTCCTAAGTTGCTTTTATCACAGCTTGCTGCTTGAAAATGACCAGACTTTAATCAGTTTCACATTGAAGGCTTTTGTTGGCAGGCACATTTGGTCATAAATGTGCACATTAGTTAGAAATTGCATCCTGTGGTTGTTTTGCCAAGGAGGGAGGTAATAGAGAAAAACATTGTCTATTTATGCTCTCCAGAAATGGTTGCCTTGCTTATTCTTGGAAACAGGGCAAACAGACAATGTAGAGAAGCCCTTGGGGAATTGCCTTGAGCCAAAATGAACCTTTTCCCAGGTGTAAATCACACAGAAGGCAATTCTACACTTGCCATTTAAGCTGCTCCTGTCCTAAGTTCCTTCCAACTTAAGAAAAACCTGTCCAGACTGAGACATTTTGGCAACAGCTTGCAAACTATTCAGTCCAAATGCAGATCACCATCTCTTCCCATTGGACAGTTTCTCTGCTGTGGTGTCTTTCCAGCTTTGTGTGGGAAAGGGTCAAGGCTGGGAAGCTGCATCCATGAGCCTTATTGAAGCAAATTACAGTGTTTCCTTTCCTCTGCGAGAATTGCCAAGAACTTTGTTGGAACAAAGCTAATGTTCAAAAATTTGTGCACCACATATCTGCTATGTTAAAATGAACTCCTCAAAGTAGAGTTGGGATGCTACTGGTCTCTTGTTGAGAAAAGAGTATTTTAAGGGCTGTATTAATGAGGTATTCCCTTTTATATTTTATGTAAGATGCAATCTTGAATTGTAATTTTCACTTACCCAAATACCCCATATTTCAAGACACACATTGGTAATGAACACAAAATAAGGCAGAAGGAAGATGTTTTTGTGGAGCTGCCATCCCCACTTGGTCTGAAGCCTGTTTGGCATTAAAGCAGGATCATCACTGCTTACTAGCTAAGAGCCAACTAAGAGCATAGCAACGTGTTTTAACCCAGCATCAGTCTCTTGGGATGGGTGGACTACTTGGCACTCAAACCAGGGACAAATTTGGGATTCTATTAGTGTATGCCCACTCAAAGCCTAATCCAATCCTTGATCAAATTATCAAACAGGGATGGGATTCTACCGGTTTGGACTGGTTCTATAGAACTGGTTGTTATGATTCTGCCAGTTTGGAAAACTGGCAAATCGTGCCCCTGGCTGGCCCCGTCCCTCTCCACCCTCCCCTCTCCTCCCCACCCAGTCAGTCATTATCGTGCATGTGCAACATTGCACATGTGCCCGACATCACTGACTGCGTTCTTCCCCACTCAGTCACTCCTTAAGGTATTTTTTCCTCCCAACGATCAGCTGTTTCTATGATCAGCTGTGCCGGGATTCCCCTCGCTTACTTACTGCTTTGCTCAGGAAGCTTCCCTGAGGTCCAGGAAGGCAAAAAATGGAGGGGGATGCAGCACCCGCCATCCCCTCCATTTTTTGCCTTCCTGGGCCCCAGGGAAGCCTTCTGGGAGCAAAAACGCCCCCCAGGAGGTTTCCCTGAGGCCCAGAAGGCCCCAAAACAGAGCTCCATTTTTTCTTTCCTGAGCCCCAGAGAAAACTTCTGGGAGTAAAAATGCCCCCCAGAAGGCTCCCCGAGACCCAGGAGGCCCCAAAATGGAGCACAGGGGTGGTGGTGCTGCGCCCCCCCCTTCTTGGGTCCGAGGGAAGTCTTCTGGGAGCAAAATCGCCCCCCAGAAGGCTTCCCTGAGGCCCAGTAGGCATAAAAAATGGGAGGGGTTGCTGCAAAAAAGAAGCCACGCCTACCCATTCACATGGCCATGCCCACAAAACCGATTGTTACAAAATTTGAATCCCACCCCTGCTGTCAAATACTCTTACACTTTCTGGGTTGGGGGTTGCAATGTGCTTTTGGAGCATGCAGCAACTCATAGCAATATAACAGTTCATTGCAACCACGCAAGCTTTTTCATCCTCTGCCAACACCTGAAATACAGGGCTGTCAAACTCCCGGCCCATGGGCCAGACGCATCATGGGCTGGTCCTGCCCAAACCCAATTTAGCAAAGGGGGAAAAGTCCCAATATGTCATGTGATGCCGCCATGACAACGTGAGTTTGACACCCTGCTGAAGCAGATCACCCAGTGAGGTTAGTATTTTCATTTGATCAAGGAGCAACAAACACCTCATGTTTTCTCACTGGCAAGGTAAAACCGATAACTGGTTAAAGTTAGATTCATGGCTACACCATATAGAGCAGGGCTTTCAAACTCACAGCCTGTGGGGCAGATGCATCATGCACTGGCCACGCCCACATTAGTGGGGGGGATTCAATTTTTTTTTACTACTGGTTCTGTGGGCATGGCTTGGTGGGCGTGGCAGGGGAAGGAGACTGTAAAATCTCCAGTCAGAGGTGGTATTTGCTGGTTCTCCAAACTACTCAAAATTTCCACTAGCGTTTCTCCAGAATTGGTCAGAACCTGCTGAATACCGCCTCTGGCCCACATCTGGTTTAGTGAAGGGGGGAAAAGTCATGATATGGTCACATAAGGACGCCATGACGATGCAGGTTTTACACCCCTGATATAGAGGCAATGAAGTTACTTCTTGAAAATGAGATTGACTCCAAGAAGCCTTGAAAGAATTTATGGTTGGCATAATCAGTTGATGCCTAGAATGGTATTGGAAGAAGGAACTTTCTCAATTGGTTGACATAATTTCTTCTCAGTGTCCTTTCTGACCTGCCTTATGGTTTAAGCTTGAACTGCGGGAAGCTGAAGTAGCAAGAAGTTCATTTTAAAGAATTGATTCAAATTTTATAAGGTCCATCATAAAGGCTGTTTACAGGTTTATCCTGTGGTAATAAATGAAGCAGAGAGGCATTGAGTTGCTTCAAATTTTAAAAGGATGATTTATAGCCCCAGTTGCTTTTCCTGGAGTTTTTATAGAACATTCAAAGGCTTTTAGATATTATTTCTTTGAATTTCCAAAAGTTTTTGTGGGTAAAATTTTTCATAAATTTTAGGATTTATGTCTTAAAGCTGTGGGGAGCCCTCCTCCTCCTAGAAGAATGAAATATTTTGGGAAATATTAAAAAAGGCAGAATATTATATTTCCCTAAAGGAGAAATGGAGAAACATGTTTTTAGAAGCAGAAACCAGCCCCCAAGTCTTTCTTAATAGTCCAAAGCAGATGCCAGCATTTAATAGATAAAGAGCGTATTGAAAGAGGAAGTCAATTATCTAGATAGCTCTATTCATAAGCAAAGAAAACACTGCAAGTCAGAAATCCATCCAAGACAGGATATTTTGAAACTTCCTGCAGCAAAGTCTGAACAAAGGCAGAATTATAGGATTACTAGCAGCCCCCTACCCAAGATCCAACACAGGATGAAAGTCATTAAGCTACAATAGGAATTTCCCAACACCCTTTCAGAACACAAGCCCCTTCGTTGCACCATCCCAGAGCAGTCCAAATATCAAACCTGGGAACTCAGATAAACAATAAGCCAGAAGTTGACCAGATTAGCTCAGACAAATGCCTAAAGGCCCTGTCACACTGGCCGACGGATGCAAAACGTTTGTAAAAAGGACACAGCGGATGAGAAAAATGTTCCATCCGTTGTTTCCGCCTCTCAAAAGGGCAAAAATTTGCATAACCAAGAGCTGCGATAACAGGCGAAAGGAATGGACGGGGCGGGAGGACGCAGCGGCGGATGGATTTAGCAGATGCTTCAACGGAAAGGCCTTAAGTTTGGATGGAAAGTGGATGGCAGCGGATGCACATTCCGCAAGGGCTCCGGGGGACTCGCAGCCAAACGCGGACGCAGAAACAGATGGCAGCGGATCAGAGTGGATGCCGAACGCGCATGAAGCGGATGCACAGCGGATGCCAACAGCGGATGAAGCGGATGCACAGCGCGAAGCCTCGCGGATGCTAGCGTTCAATGCGCATGCGGGGAGGGATGCATTTTGCTAGCCCCACAGATATAAAGGGAAAGCAGCCCTCCAAGCCAGGTCACCATTCAGAGGAAAGACCTTGCTACCAGACACAGCTCTCCAGCCTGCCTGCCCAGCTGCCAGCCTTGCCTGCCTGCGCCTGCCTGCCTGCAGCCTTGCTGCCTGCCTGCCTGCCTGCCAGCCTGCCTTAGCAGCCCAGCAACCCCACAATCATGGGAAGAAAAGAAAGCCTCAGCCATCTGCGCCAGCCCTGGCAAGAGCGACAGGGCACACTCCCACCCCCTGGCCCTCACTCTGCCTTCTGCTGGGGGCTTCTGCAGCATGCGGCTCGCCTCTCTGGCAGCTGCGGGCTTCTGCACGTCGCACACAAAGCTCTCGTCAATCAGGCCATTCTACCTACAGAAAGCACACGGGCAGAATCTCAAATGTAAGCAGTATCAAAGTGCATCGAGAGGAAACTGTGATAAGTCACCAGGCAAGCAACCCATCCTCGCCCAGGAACTAGCTTATCGCCGCCTCGGCTGGACTCGTCCATCTTCGGTATGCTACCTACGCTCTATTGAAGCACCACTGTCCTAGCAGCATTCCGGAAGAGTACAGATGTTGATGCTGACTGTACCAGACCAGAAAGTCCACCCACCTACTTAGAGCTCTCTCGGTGGTTTCGAGCTCGAGATACGCTTGCGATACTTCCTTGCTCGTACGCTTAACTCTCAGTGCGCTCTGCATTATCTAGACTAGTCCTAGAGGCAAGGCAGCCAGAAGCCCCCAGCTCCCAGAAGAAGGCCAGATCGGCCATGCTGCAAGGGAAGTGCTTCTGCTACGGTGCTTAACAACTGCTGATGCTGCTTCTGCATCGAGTGGTGCTTCTGCTGAGTGCGGGTTACTCTTGCCTGAGTGCATGACTTCTGGCAGTGGTGCTTTCTACTGGTGCGTTACTCTGCTGAAGCTGCTCCTCGTCCTGCTGCTTCCTGCTGGTCCGTGCCTCCTAGCTCCCTGGTTTCCTGCTCTGTGCTCCTGGTCTTGCTTCGTGCCTCCTGGTCCTGCTCGTGCTCCTGGTACCTGCTCGTGCTGCTTGTGCTCCTGCGTCCTGCTCGTGCGCGATGGTCTGCTGGTGATTCTCCTGCCTTGGTGCTGCTGCGTGATTCTCCGCTGCGTGATTCTCCTGCTGGTTGCATTCTCCTGCTTTTGGTGCTGCTGGTGCTGGTGCTGTTGCTAGTGCTGCTGGTCCTGCTGCGTGATGCTGCTGCGTGGTGGTGTGTTGGTGTGGAGGAGCCATCCCCTACAACCTGGAAGCCCCATCTTGAATGAGGCGTCCATGTGCGTCCTGCCAAAGGGTAGGAAGAGGCATGCGCATAGAGAGAACGGGGAGAGAGCAATTACTCCCATCGAGAGAGAACATGAGGATGAGGTGCTGGAGTTGGCTGAGAGGAGAATGGTACTTATTTGTGGTGGTGGAGAGGGACACAGGCTCTATTAGCGGACACCAAAGGAAGCAGACTGCTTGGAGAAGAGAAGGCGGAGACACTGGGCTACACTTCGTGAGGTTGCTTCTCGCCTGTAGGAAGCACATTGCACACCTGGACGGGAAGCTGCACCTCAAGAATCTGGCCAGGCAGCGGTCAAGTTGACGCGGACAGAGAGACCTATGTCATGGGCCAAGTGTCAGCTTCCTGAGGGTGAGATCCGCCACCGAGAGCAGCCCTTCTCACAACCCTCCTCTCTTCAGGCAGCCTGCTTGCCGATCTCAGTCTCTTCCGGGCAGAGAGTCAGCTCCTGTCTACCAGGCAGGAGTCTGTGGAGCCGCTTGCCACGATGGAGAAACCCCCTGACAGTTGTGTACCTGTGGCGAAGGAGCGCAGGTGTTGGAACTCCCCCTCGTGCTCTCGGCTGGGAGAAAGAGACGGCACTTCCACCAAGCCAACCCGCGATCCACCCCCAGCTCCACCTCCACCAGAAAGCAGAGAGCCAGACAGCAGCGATGCACAGAGCCACACTGTCCTGCTTGGAGATAAGAGACACCATCAGGAGCAGCATAGATATCCTCTCTCAGCTGGCCACACGACTCCTCATTCCTCCAACCACATAGCCCTTCCTCACCTAATGTCAACCAGACCCTCTAGTGGACATGACGCGAACCCCAATAACAAGGTGGTGAAGGACAGGATCACCGATCTGCCTTCAAAACCTCCAGTCCAGGGTGAACCTGCTCCCACCCAGTCACAGGTCTGCTCCATGCACCTCCACCCCAGTGATGTTACTCCCCATTCCATAGGCTTTCCACAGGCCCTACCTACCAGGGCTCACGGACTACCCGGAAACGTTCCAGCAGCATCTACAGGCAGCAAACCCATTCCCAGTGCGCTAGATTACAGACTCCCTCAGGACCTTCGTCCGGACACATCCGGTATCTGTCTGCCATCCCACCAGTAAATTGGCTACCACTCCGCACAGATCCACCCGTCTACATAAGACTGGTGCCGAACGCTACAGCCATTCCAGCCGTTGCTATCAGAACACCCAAACTCCGCGATGCCACCCACGCCACTGATGCCACCAAGCCCGTCCTCACCCAGCTGCAGACCAGACAGCCCCACCGTACACTTGCTCCTTCTTCCACCCCACAGCCAAGGCCGGCCTCAGTACATCTGTCACAATACTTGGGCTGACACCCATTGGCATGGAGGAAGGAGCTCTCAACATCACGGGCTGAGCCAGCTGTCTGAGAGCTTTCTCAACACACCGTCCCCCTGTTGTCCTCTCGGGGCCAGGCACCCCCAGTGGCACTTCAGACCAGCATTCCAGCAGCACCACCTCCACAGCACCTTGGACCCTTCACCCTTGAGACTTGGCACAACCTCTGAGTGACAGAGAAGAGTCGCCAGAGACTGGGTGGCTACCCTGTGGACTTTATTTGGACACTTGACTTGGGTCATTTTTTTTTTAACAGCTTGTTATTAATAAAGTTTTATCTTTGCTTCACACACTGCTTCATTTATTATTTTCAATAAAGTCTTGGTGGAAACTTTTAGAAATGGGTTTAAGGCTTTGCATGCTTGTGCTGGATAGGAAGGATACCTTTGGATGGTAAGGATAGCTGTGGGATGGGCAGGGATACCTGTGAGATGGGCAGCGGATACCTTTGGGATGTGGTAAGGGATAGCTGTGCGGAAATGGGCAGGGATACTTGCTGAGATGGGCAGGGGATACCTTTTGGGATGGGTAATAGCTGTGGGATAGATAAACCTCCATGTGCAAGCATAGTGGGACTGTATGGTCCACCCTCCCAGGTGCCACACCTTTGGCCCTTTATTATCAATTAATAATGTTAATCATTCATCCACACATGTCAACCACAAACACAACTCTTTATTAAACACCCTGTTCATTGTAGGCCCCACCAACCTACATGGCCCCAATCTCATCAGTGTGATGAGACAGGCTGAAGGAACATCCATTAATCAATCTATCATCCAGTCTTGCCACTCCATTGCTCCAGCTGTGGGAGTTGCACCAGTGTTTCCAGGAGGGGCATGCTGCTTCTTCCCTTCACGTGAGCTCTGTTGCTGGCCTTGCCATTCCTCCTCAGTGCCTATCCTCCTGATCTTCATCCCAGGCTCCATGCCTCCATTGCCTCTCAGGCCTATCTGCCGAGGTCCACGAGCCTGTTCTGCAAGACTGGGGTAGCGGGTGCGCATGACATTGTGCAGGAAGCAGCAAGCTTCCACGATGCTCACTCAGGTCTCTGGCGCGATGCTGCATGGTGGTGAGAAACTACTTGGAAACCTGTTTGGCCAGGATGCAAAAGGCGTTGTCCACCACCCCGTCTTGCCCTGGACAGCCTGTAGTGTTGAAGATCCTTTCTTCACGTTGGGAGCATCTGGAGCAGTGTAGGGCCTTCATGAGGTAGGTTCTGAGAGGAGAAGAGAAGGCGTCATCCCCACGATGAAGTAGGGCCACCATCTTGCGTGTTCGTTGGGCAGGGGGTCTGGATCTGGAAGCCCATTGATGAGGCGTTGCCTGTTCCAGCCCCTCCTTGAGGTTCAACTGGCGTTGTAATACCTGGGCATCTGAAGCTGACCCTTGCCTGAAGCATCGATGTACATGAACTTGTAGTCAGCATTGACCATGGCGAAGAGGATGATGCTCTAAAGAAGCCCTTGTAGTTGGAATAGATGTGACCCCCGATCTGGCTGGAGCTTTGCAGGCCACGTGCTTGCCATCTATGGCTCCAACGTCCAACGAAGTGTCGGGGAAGTTCTGCCACCTCTGATACCACTGCTCTGCAACTTTCTTCCAGCCTTCTTCAGTGGAGGGGCACTGGAGGAGCTCTTAGTACCTGCAGGCGATCATCTCAGCATGCATGCCTGCACCACCATTCTCTGGACCATCTGTTATGTGTTAGTGTGTGGCACCCTCTAGCCGTACTGCCACTGCATCTCCTGTACATGGTCCCTGAGGCAGGTGGCACCAGAGGACAGTATGTCCATCCCTTGAGCCCAGAGCGGTCCAGGCTGGGCTGGAAGTTGGTGCTCTGCTTGGTCAACCTGGTGTCAGCCACTGCACAACTTCGTCAAAACATGGCTGGAGGATCCTCATGAAATTTTTGAATTCACGAGGGTCTTCGTTCCTCAGTCCACCATCCGCTTGTTGTACAGTCCATACTCTGCTCTTCTCCCGATCCATCTTCGGACCCAGACGCTTCTTGGCCGCCTCCTTTTCTTCCCGTAGTAGAGTTGAAAGAGCCTGTAGATGGCTTCGCATTGTTGCAGAATGCATGGTGGCTACCCAAAAGGACTGTGTTACGATCCATGGTGGGACATGACTAGCATGCTGTGGAAGAGCAAGATCCAGATGAAGGCTGCAGAGGTCTGCACAGTCAGGGCTGCTGGTCTTGAAAGTGAGATCCAGGTGAGTTGCTCTCCCCTTTTTATAGGCAATATAGTTTTCCACTATGTGTCCTTCTGCATCCTCTAGGCATCCTCTAGACATCCTTAATATCACGAGATAGGTCCCTCTGCGAACGTTTTTTCCTTTTAAATGCTTTGTTTGCAAGCTGCATCCACTTTCATCCATTCTCCGTCCGTGCTACTAACGCTGCGCGTCCGTTCTTGCTTCCTCCCTGTGTCCGCTTTCTGCTGGAGCGGATTTAGTTGTTGCGGAAGCTCAGCGGATGCCTAGTGGAAGTAGCGACGTGTAAACAGATGATGACGGATGCAGAACGGATGTTCCCCGTATGCCTAGCGGATGGCAGCAGAGCGGACGCGTTGGATACATTTTTCCGCTCAAAAGTTTTGAGCAGCTCAAAACTTTTTGAGCGGATGAAATGTCAATAGACGGATGCTTGACGGGATAGAGAGGAAGAAAAAACGGAACGCAGTGAGGTACAAAACGGGAAGCATCGCGTCGCGTTAACCAACGGATGGCAAGTGTTTTTCTCCATTTTACATCCTCTTTCCATCCGTTGGTGTAGTGTGACAGGGCCTTAAGATTTGCATTTCCTCTTTTGTCTATAGAGCCAGCTATGACCCCTACATAAAACCCTACATGATCCCATAGGAATCTGACAACAGCCAATAGAATATTAAAGGACATGTTCTTGGACAGGAACAGGAAGCTCATCTACAAAGCCCAAAGACAGTATAAACCGCCCCCACTCTCAACTCCTTTTTGTCAGCTGCACCAGAACAATAAGTGCTTTCGGTTCTGTTCATCAATAAACCATCTTTCCAATCAGCCTACATTTTTCCAGTGTCTTTTTCCCAGTTTGAAACTAAACCAGATGGATATTTCTTCCCACATCAGAATGTATATTTTATTTTTATTTTGTTATTTTAAATTTCTTATCCCTTAATTTTTTTATAAATGTCTCATACATACTCCTTCCTCCTTCTATTTTCCTGCTAAAGCAACCTTCTGAGGTGGGTTAGAGTGAAAGAGAGTGACTGGTGTAAGGTCACCCAAACAGTTTTCTGCCTCAGGTCTCACAGTCTCCCGCTTTCTAGGACAACAACTTAACCACTACAGTACACCAAACTGGCTATAATAACTTCGATCATTAAACTGATTCAGTTTTAATTTGTGATAGGCTTGTAATAGGATATGTTATATCACCTGTTCTCTGGATTCATGTCCTCCTTGGTTTTTATCTTCTAACTAGAAGCTTATTGAGATATTTTAGTTAATATCATAAATACCTTTCAGAGGGAGTGTAAGATACAATCTTGTTTAGAGAAGACAATTGTTAGACCATTACTGTATGAAAAAGCCTGTCCCTCAGTTATGTGCAATTAAAGGCCAGTTTCTTCTTATTGTTTTATGAGGGATGGCTTCTCAGCTGTATGTAGTCCTGGAAGAAGCATATTTACTTGATCCATTTTACAGAGGTTTCAGGATGGATTTGAAATAGAAATTGTTTTGATTAAACGGTACTGAATTTCTTTTGGGAGAGACTGACAGAGCAATGTGAGTCTGTTGGTTCTTCTTGACCAAGAATAATGAACCTGGATTGAGGCTGTTGGTGAATTCCAGGTCTGTTCATAGTAAGACAGACTTGCTTGTTTGTTCTTGATTTTGTCATGAATTTGTGAGTGCACCTGATATTCATTATTGAAATATGATTGAATAAAGGTAAAAATGTTGTTTGCATGAGATACGTCTTCTTGAGTTTTGGGTTCCACAACAGCAGCAATCTCAAGAAAGGGAATAGAATGATGATAATCATTAGAGACAACTGTGATCTACATGTGATATATTTGAATGCCTATGTGTAAAGTTGGGCTGAAATGGCAATTTGGGAATGCTGTTTGTCTTGCCACAGGTCAAAGCCTTATTCCAAGCTCCTGGTTTTTACTGCAGTGTAGGGAATGGTCTTGAAGCACAGGGAGGAGATATGTTACCTTAAGCCCATGTCACACTGCACCAACGGATGCAAAGAGGATGTA
>BHFT01049565.1:0-32998 GCA_004320025.1 Laticauda laticaudata | reverse complement strand
ATTCGTTCAATATGAGAAAGGTCCAACATACTTAGGAAACGCAAGCTTTTTGACTTTTGTGTGGCTTGCAATATCTGGTGAATAAAAACCCCTTGTCACTTTCAAATTGATATGGTTTTGTGGAGTTCTCTTTTTATCTGCAATTTTTTAAATGACTTGATGAGCATCAGCTAATACTTTTATGGGTAACTGGCTAGGTAAGCTGGAGCTGTGTTATTCATTCACTAATACTGAATGGAGTTTTCTCCTGTGGAGATCGGTATTGGGTACAAAGTCTTGTCCTGAAGCCACTTTAATAATGGAGTATGAACCCAGTACTACTATTGTACCAAATCTATTATATGCCACTCACTAAATGGCAAAGGTCGACCGCAATTATCTTGCTGATAATTATATAACATCGAAGAACTATTGTTTCCAGTACTCGATTATCCTCCACAAGCCCATTAGTTGTGGCGTGGGGCGTGGAGCTTAAACTCTGGTGGAGCCTTCTTTTTGGCAACTCCTTCCAAAGTAGGTAAACTGGCACACCTTCCTGTCTGAGATTATGCATCCAGAGAACTCCAATGTATCCTGTAGTAGTGAAAATAAACAGTTTAGCAATGTTTTTGCGAAAAGGGATTTTGGACATAGTATTTGAAATGTACTTGTTTGGTAAAACAAATCAGTTTTCGTTAAAATAACTGTATTCCCACCATTCAGGTATTCTCTATAAAATCCATAGAGATTTTTCCTTTCCATGGAGCCGTTGGTCTAGTCACATTTGTAGTAATGCCTGCTTGGTTTACTCAGAGGGATTTTGGCTGAGGCACAGACAGGACACTAATTACATAAAGTCTCAATGTCCTTCATCAGGCTAGGTCACCAAATTGCCTTTTTTACTCAAAGTGTAAAGTTTTTCACGGATCTCTCAAAAATGACCAGCAGCTTTAGAAGTCATGAGCTTGCCGAGTAATTTGGTTTCTCAAGCCTTCACTGGCCATATAATTTGGGCCACCCATTCCAATCCACTGAACCATACAGTCATTTGAGTGAGCAAGGAACCAATCATCAAGTTTTAGAGCATCTTTAATTGTGCTAGTCAAATCATTTGAATAAATACACCACTCTTTTTTCTGTGGCTTCCGATAACCTACTGGAGTGCCCATAACTTGTTTGGTTGGACAATTGGCTGTACTACTTGCTTGGTGAACTACCTATATAATGAGGTAATCTTAGATAAGAGCCACACATGTTTTTCAATGAACAATTAAAGCACTTACAGTAACTTTGTGCCCAGCAACTTTTGTTGGGAGACAGCTTCTGAGGTGTTTTCAAACCTCCAAATTTTATGATCCGTCCACACCTCAAATGGGTGTTTTGCCCCTTTCAGAAATGCTCCAGGTTAACAGATGCCAGCGAACTGCAAAAGTCTTCTTTCCCAAGATGGCCATTTCTTTCGTTTAGTTAGTTTATGGGAATTATATGCACACGTTGCAGTGTCCCCATCTTCATTTGCTTGTACAGTACCATCACCGCTCTTTATACCAACTGCCTTGTTACCCGCATTGGCTTGGATTACAAAAAGGAGTGTCCTGTCCTGGAATGCTTGAACGTACTGGTTCAGCAGGCAAAACAGTCGACATACAGATTTCAAAAGTGCTTGGACATTCAATGCCCACATCCAGTGGTTACCTAGGCTTTTGGTTACACCACCCCGTTGGTTTTTTAGGGAGATTTGTTGATAGGCATTGCATCTTCACAAAAGCAAGGATAATTGACAGTAAAAATTAGTGAATCCAAGAAACTTGAAGTTGTTTCCTGGTGCAGAGGGGGCCCAATTCCAAAACAGCATGAAACTTTCCCCGATCCATTTCTATGCCATCATGTGAATGGCATAACCTAAATAGTCATTTTTTTCAACTGGGCATTCACACTTGGACAACTTTGCCATACGAGTAGCTGTTGAAGAGTTTTTCCAGAACCTGACGCACTTGTTTCACATGTTCATCTACGAGTCTTGTGTAGATGAATATCATCAAGATAAACCATTCACACCTATCTGATATAGATGTTCAATGGAGAGCAACCTACACTTAGAGTTGATTCATATTGGCATGAATATGCCAGAAGGAGAGATTACCCTGAGGCCAATTAGAACCCTGTGGCAGTCCAACTGAAATTACCAAAAACTCTTTGATGGATCCACCCTGTTTTCCACGTTAGTTTATTAAAACCTGAACATACCTCTGACTTGAGACTAACTCAGGTTGATCCCCCTGTACCTTTGCTAATTGAACGTGAACAACATTTTGAAGTTAAAGAAATTTTGGATTCTCGAAAACGAAGGGGTGGACTCCAGTATTTGGTTGCTTGGGAACATTTTCCTCCTTCCCAGGCTGAGTGGGTGAATGAGAAGGATGTTCGAGCTCCTACACTTATCAAGGCATTTCGTACTAAACACCCTGATAAACTTTTAAAATTAGTATGTTGCTGTTACATGTATAGTTTCTATTATCTTCTATTTTTATTTTTTTTAGGACTAATGTCTCTTTTCTAGGAGGGCCGAATGTCAGCTTTCAACATTTTCTCCCTTTGCTTTGCATCTTTCGGCTGTCATAAGTAACGGGGAGGAGGGGGGAATGGTTATAGGAAGTGAGCTGGAGGTGTTACAAACCAGAACTCTATAAACTGGGGGGGGGGTGCATTCTTGCTTAGGTTTCTATCCTATGCTATGTGCAGCTGCAACTCTTTATCAAACTATGTCAAGGTCAATGGATAGAAGCCTCATCACCACCTGGAGATGCCCAAATGATGACATACACAACTTTTAATTGGATGAGCCAACTGAACTATTGGGGATTGGAATGTTGCCATTACTTTGTATATGTGATTTACATGCCCATTTTCTCAGATTCAGAATTCTTTTGTTGCTAACACTTGATTTCCAGTTTTCAGCTGATAGATGCAAAAGTGGTAACATGGTAGCCAAAAGCTTTAGAAATCTCCATAGATTTCCAGCTTTATGTACCTGCCTCTCTTTCTCCCCTCATCCATATCCCTGTGAATTCCTATGAATATATGTGATGTCCCTTTTGTTATTTAATCTAATGTACAGTAATTATACGAGTTACCAAGGTTGAGAAACAGTGGTCTACTATATTTGTACTACAAATTCCCTACAGAGAGATGGTGCCCACATAGGGTGAGCTGCGATAACAGGCTACTTCATTACTAGGGAATGCATATGCTTTCATAATGAAGCAATCATGTGTGCTCATGCACACCCACAAAAATACATTTTGCATAGAGATTTTTCATATCTTCAGCCATGGGTCTTTGTAACACACCAGCTTTTCCTTTCTGGGAATATGTGTCATCCAACTTCCCCACCCTCTCTGTTGCAGAGATGTATTTTATTGAGTTTCACACCATGGCTGTAATTACTGGTGGATGTCACAAGATTTTGTAATGTGCTACAACAGTACCAGTATCTAATACAGTTATTAAGAAATGTGTTACAATTTCAATTGTCTTTGTCTTTTGAAAATTTCCTCCCCCGCCAAGTCTACTGTAGGTTGAAATTACATCTGTTGTGGCAACATATGTGGTATATACTGCATAAACACAGCAAGGGGATTTATAAAGTTGATCTTAGTGGTGATCTAGCTTATGCACTAGGGAGTGTTTGCTATGTTGGCACTGATTAAAACTTTATTATTAAAGAGACACCTTTTTAATATACTGAAAAATATACACAGTGCCTCACATAAGTAGATCAGCAATGGCTTTCCTGGGATTCGGGCAGAATCCTTTCCACCCTTGCTTGAATTAGATTTTTGCTTATTTATTTATTTAATATGCACCCTGTTTTTAGTAATTTTACAAATATCTCCAGGCAGAGATATCCAACAACCTCCCTCCTCTTATTTTGCCCACCACATCAACCCTGTGAGGTGAATTCAGCACAGAGAGTGACTAGCCCAAAGTCACCCAGCTAGCTTTCATGGCTAAGGAGGGACAAGAACTTACAGACTTCTTGGTTCTAGCCTGGTGACTTAATCGCTAGACTAAAATTGGCTCTCAATTCGATTGGAACTGGAATCTTCTATACAGAGAATAGAAATATACAGCCATGATGGCACAGTGGTTAGAATTGCAGTACAACAGGCTACTTCTGCTGACTGTTAGCTACCTGCAGTTTGGCAGTTTGAGTCTCACCAGCTCAGCCTTCCATCCTCCTGAGGTTGGTAAAATGAGGAGCCAAATTGTTGGGGGCAATATGCTGACTCTATAAACCATTTAGAGAGAGCTGTAAAGCACTGTAAAACAGTATATAAGTCTATTGCTATAACCTCCCAATTGCTCATCTCATCTTTGGCAAGCAGATGAGTCCAACTCCAAATAATTACCAGTCATGTCTGGTAAGATTATTTGGACACTCACTAAACTGTGTAAAAGATCAGCCTCTTGTTCCCAAAAATAATTTACAGATTTACAGAGTTGGAAGGGACCTTGTAGGTCATCTAGTCATCTATTCCTGAAGATGTCAATTAAAACCTCAAGCAGTTGGGAACCGTCTTTTCTAGGGTTCCAATGAATTCCTATTGATTAAGCTATCCAAAAGAGCAGATTGTCTGCCTTAAAACAGAGCCATGATATATATATATATATATATATTTAAAGCTTTGCAAAGACAGTTGTGCAATAAGGCAGCTTGGCTTTTACCTTGAGGAGTTGTAGAGGGGATGTAATTTTCTTTGCTAAGGTAAAGTCCCTTGCCTCAAGGTGGTGTTTTGCATTCCTTTGATGCCTCGACTAGCCATTTCAACAGATAGAAGAGGATTTGCTTGCACTACAGACACCACTCCGGTCTGTTAGAACTGCAGGAGAAGGCAGTGAGGGCAGGAAAAAATGGAGAAACACAGCTGTTACGTTTTGCTCTTAGAAGCAAAATATCTGACCCACAATTTTTAAGTAGCATTGAGGGCAGGGGTGTTATTTGAATTAAGCAACAACCAGTTCTGATGATAATTCAACATATTACCAACTGAAAACAAAAAAAAGAAATTAATAATAAGAAAGGATGTACCAATACACTTAAATATGGCTTACTGAATTCACTATATTTTGCTGGGTTATATGCAGGATTGGTGGCTTTTGTCAAAATGATGAAAGCACAACCATAACATTTTGGGACATACATGTTATGTCAACATGCATATTAATAAGGGAAACAGGTTGTGTTGTGTATAGAACTTGGTAGACTCCAAATGCCTTAAACTGATTGGCTGAAAAGGCCATTCCCAGATTGGCCATTTAGGAACCAATCCGATTGCCTGCCGAATGGCGGGAATACTCAAAGTACTGTCATTGGCCACAAGCTGCGGGCAAGCCGCTATAAGAATGGCTGCTGCGGCTTGGGCTGTTGTTCCGTGACCATTGCATTACTTGTTGAAATAAAAGAGTTGTTGTTGGAACCCGGTCTTGCGCAACTTATTTCTGAAAGGAACACTGGCGACGAAGGTGGGATCGTCATAGAAGAGCGAGACTGAAGCACGTGGCGATCAGAACCGAGCGAGAGAGATGGCAGGAAACAACGCGCCGCCCGCACCATTTAATCCTGATGAGGAGGATTTATATATAATCCTCGTATATTAGGATTAGCAGTCGTACATCGATTGCTTTCTCATGTTTTTAAAAAGCAATGAACTGCAGGAGATATCTGACCAAAGGAAGAGGGCTGTCTTCCTCACACACTGCAGACCAGCCGTTTTTCGCTCGTTTTTAAAATGGCAAAGCCACTCAAGAACCAAGAACATGTAAGCAATGACTTGCCCGCAGCTGAACAGAATGCTCCGACACTCTGAGCACACTTACGCACCTCTGTGGTCTCCAACTGATATAAAAGGCACGAGTTTTTCAAAATAGACACAAAAAGAAGACTGAAACTGTTGGAGATTTGTAGCACCCTGAGGACCACATATGGAGGAGCTGCGAGTTCAGAGCCTGGACGAGCCATTGACGGGACTGGTGGTCCCTCCAGATTGAAGGATGTACCTTCAGAGTAAGCGTCTAAACAGAGTCTTGAACATCACTGTGCCGAGGCCATCTGCAGAAACCACCGCCGCCGAAGCAAATAGATCTGCAGCCACTATGTGCCGAATGAATTTCAAGTTCCGACCCGCCGAATTCCAACAGAGAGAAAAAGGTGGAGGGAAGTAAGAAGCGACCCACAGCAACTCCCACTATGAAGATCTCGACTCTCCGAGCGCACTGCGATGCATTGAAAATGAAGACTGTCCATAGACTTTCACAATCAGACAAGAAATGGCGGGAGAAAGAAAGAAGAAAGCAGGAGGGAATCCAGTTGTGTGATGTGTGAGGCAACGCACCCGACGATCAGAATGACAGGTTCTAGAATGCATCTGCAGGCTTGTGTAAAAATGGGGCACTCACAAGGGTTCTGCCAAACACAAAAGAACTTTGTCTTAAAAAGTGCGGCAGTTACCTCCGCCAAGAAACGAGAAAGACAACAGCAAACAGATGGACGAGAAAACAAGAAACTGACTACGCGCACAGAGAGAATGCACCAGATGAGTAAACTATCGAAAATGCCAGGCGACAACGTTAAAAAAGGTCCAAGTAAAGGAAACATCTCAAAGGAAGCCCTGTGAGATGGAGTAGACTCCGGATCATGACTTATCAATGTATCTTGGAACACCATCAGATGCTGATACCAGACATCAGCCAGGAGAACTTGACAACAAACAAAGTTAAACTGTAAAAGATACCAGGGAAACCAGAATCCTGCAATGTTGCCTTGACATTTCTTTGGTAGAATTAAATAACACACTGAAACTTCACTCGCTTCTGACAATTGCAGACCGGTGATCTCCCTAGCCCTGCTAGGAATTCAAATGGTTTGCACCCCTGGATTGGGATGCCGGGATCAAACAGCAATGTTGCAGCCAACTGGGAGAGCTGGTTGCAAGATTCCGGGATGTGTTTCGATGGACCCTAGGCAGAGTACAAGGGACCCCAATCCGTTTAGCCACAACACAAAATAGCCCCCATCTGGCTAAACGCCAGATCGCATTTCCTTTGCCTAAATCAAAATTTGAAGAACAACTAAACAAACCATATAGCACAAGAGTGTTAAGCCCAAATCGACCATGACAGTGTAAGAACACCATCGTGGAACCTGTCAAACCAGATGGTCAGTGTGATCTGTGGACGACTATAAGCACCTAATCATCCTCCACAAAGGCGTACTAGTGCGTAGTGCAAACACTTATTGCACTCCCTAAGGGGAAGGAAATTTTTTGCAAACTTTGATCTCGCACAAGCATACCAACATGCTACCCATTGACCCGCTACCACAGAGGCTACAAGCTAGTGACACCACAGAGGGGCATTCAAGTTCAACCCCCCGACTTGTCAATTCGGCATTACCGTTTCACCAGGCATGTTCCAAAGCGCTCATGGAGCGCCTTTCTAAATGAGATTAAGAGGATCGTCCCCTATTTGATTGATTATAGTGTCAGCAAAGAACACTAACAACTAGAAGCAGATTAAAGAAGCATTCAAGAAGATTCAGGGATGCAGCCTTAATAAAGTGCGGGAAATGCAACTAGCACACAACCAGGTCGAATTCTAGGCTATCTATGTGAGCAGTACACTCCACTGAAAAAAAATAAGGCAATCTAAAGAGCACTAACCTAGGAACAAAACTGACTGCAACGCATTTCTGATCTCATAAATTTACTACAAGTGTTCCTGTCCCCAAAAGCAACTCAGACAGAACTCTTAATCAGTTTTAGACAAAAAAACTATTGGAAATCGGGAGCCATGGAAACAAGCAGCATTTCAAAAATCCAAAGATCTATTAATTCTAACACAGTTTGATCCAGATTATAGCAGTACCCTGCCTCTGACGGTCACCTTTGAGCATGCGCTTTGGAATTGGTGCATCCTAGCCACGAGCTACAGACAGTTAAGAGCCCAGTCACTTCTATTCAAAAAACACTTATCAAAATTGGAGGAAATTCAGCCCAAACTCGACCAGAGAACAGCCCTCGTATTATAGCTGGAGTCAAAAGAATTCTGAGTACTTTATGGCAGAAACTTTTTAGATAAAACATCACTGAATCACAACCCCTGCTACGAGGGTTTTCGTCTCGACCCTGAACTTCTGTCACCTAGCTGACAAGAGTGGTCGGAATTCCTCCGCTGCCCTACAACCTAACCATGCTAATCCATCACCTAGGAAGCCATACCCATGCAGATGCCTTGAGCCATTCCCCACGACCGACCATTGGAAGACGACCCAAGCTCCAACTGTCTCAACTTTCCCCAACTTGAGGCCCTGGGCCAAATCTGCCACTAACTGCAGCGGGACGTTGCTTAAAGCCACCTGTGAAAGACCTGTTGACAGACTCCTCCATCTCTGCATTTCGGTAGTAAGGTTCTGGCCGGACGAGAAACAAAGGCATAGACTTTCTTAACCACTTCGCACCTGACAGATCGAACTGTTTCTATCGAGAAAGGCTGTAGTTTGATGGGGTGACAGTGGTCATCCCTGAAAACTAAACAGGAAAATGTACTGCTGCATGTTGACGAGGGCACCCAGGGCATAGTTAAGACTGAAGCCCCTGGCCAGGATTACGTCTGGTGGCCAGGGCTGGACCAAAGGAACATGCAACGTTGGGGCAACATGCCATGACTGCCAAAAAATCAACGGCCTACCCCCCCCCCCTGCACCAAGTCAGGGAACTGCGGAATCCCCGATGGCCCCATGGTCGAGACTCATATTGACTGTTGCTTGCGGCAACAAAAGGCAACCACCTTTTTGTGTAGTTGTCGCGATGCCTACGTCCGAACTGCGTTAGAAGTCATTACTCCATGGCTCCACGACCACCGAGCAAGTAATGAAATCAGTTAGACACTTTCACCAGCAATGGACTGCCTGATGTTTCAGATCGACAATGGCCCCATTTACTGTGTTTGGCAATTCGCAGCAGCTACTCTAGCTTTGACAATGCATCCATATGCCTTGGACAAACGCACAGCTCATGCCGGCTGCTAATTGAGCATGTTGAACGCATAGTTCAGTACATTACCCCTGAGACAGCAGCACCAAACAAGAGCCCAGCAGAGAATCTAGGTAACTGGTAGGAAATTGCGTTCTACCTCGAACAGACTGCACAGCCCACCTTACTACTCGGGACCGAAACCCCTGACTCCTCCAGCAATACCGCTCATTCGGAGAAGGCACCTGATGTCACACGGAAAAACCTTATGGGGGACCCTTACGGGCTTCCAGCCACATCACCCTAATCACACGCCCCGGTCTTACCAAAACTCGTTGCTTGGGACGATGGAGAGAATGGAATGGCACATCGACCGCTTCGTTTCTCGCACCCTAGAACGAAACCGCCCACCAGCAACAAATAACACAGACCAAAAACAGCCGAGAGGGGGGGGGGGATACAGAATAATAAAAAACGGAAGAGACGAACCCTCCCATAACACGACAAAACACTCACAACGAAACACCCCATAATATAAAAAGACACTCACATTTACGATGACACCCCAGAAGAAAAATATGGAGCAAGAATTTAGTGCCTTCTGAAGGAACAGCCAGGCAGCTCGACCAACCGGATGACACAGAAGTGCAGTGGTGGCACATCTCAATCAGCCCGAAGACTCAGGCAGATAGCAAGGTTTGATTCACCTTACCAGGAGGTTCCACTGGAGAAGGCACAGAGAGAAAGTGATACCCGTCTAACACCGCTATATGAAGACCACGCTGAGACTGAGCTGCGCAGGTCAACCAGGACTCGAAAAAGCCCCACCTACCTGTGTGACTACATGACACACGTTGGACGAAACCAGGGGGGGAGGGGTGTTGTGTATACAACTTGGTAGACTCCAAATGCCTTAAACTGATTGGCCGAAAAGGCCGTTCCCAGATCGGCCATTTAGGAACCAATCCGATTGGCCCACCGGACGGTGGGAATACTCAAAGTACTGTCATTGGCCACAAGCCGTGGGCAAGCCGCTATAAGAAGGGCTGCTGCGGCTTGGGCTGTTGTTCCATTACTATTGCATTACTTGTTGAAATAAAAGAGTTGTGGTTGGAACCCGGTCTCGTGCAACTTATTTCCGAACGGAACAGGTTGCATTGTGACAGCACAATGCTGTTTCCATCATTTACTCCAAACTCCATCCTGAAGCCTTGGTACTCTGTCTAGTTTTAAAGAAAGCATATTATGATCTGTTTATGCAAATTAAAAAGTCAGTTTATAGCTTGTCTCTGAGCAAGTTGGCTTTCTTGTGTCCCTGCTTCCTTAGCCAGACATTATGCACCCACGGGCAAGTCCTGATCTAACCTCCTTGTGCACTTTCTGATTTGACTCCAGATGGTCAATTTCAGCCCCACCCATCCCACCCATGCTGGAGCTTTGTCCTAAATTTTGCTTAGCAAGAAACAAGAATAATGGCACAGTGGTTAGAGTGCAGTCTACTTCTGCTGGCTCCTGGCTGCCTGTAATTTGGCAGTTCAAATCTCATCAGGTTCAAGGTTGATTCAGCCTTCCATCCCTCTAAGGTGTGTAAAATGAGGACCCAAATTGTTGGAGACAATATGCAGACTTTGTAAACCTTTTAGAGAGGGCTGCAAAGCACTGTAAAGTGGTATATAAGTTTAAGTGCTATTGCTATTGTTATTCTCCTTAGCTGCAACACGGCATACACTGATGGGGACCATGGCTTTAGAGGGAACAGGGAGGGCAGGAAATGAGAAAAGAAAAGTAGACTAACTTGGCTCAAAAAACTCTTCTCTGGGAGGATATCTTTCTCTTGTGTTAGCTCTTCAGATCAGGCTAGGAATGCAGTGTTACGCCGGTCAATGGTACTTTTATTGTAAAGCAATAATAACAGAACCTTTCTTTTTCTGAGTAGAGAAAGATGATCATGCACAATAGGAAAAGACAGTGGCTGGACAAGTGTCCTTCAGTGTCCTTTGGAGTGGAATATTTTATATGGACCAAAGAAAATGAAGATATTTTGGAGCTGCACCCCTGATCCAGTCTGCCAAGATGCTGAGAAATTAAGCTTGAATTGGCTCATTTCTTCTTCTCTAACTAAGACTGTTGGGGACAAATAAAAAACTTAATGAAGAATGTTGCTACTTAATTAACAAAGTGTTCATTATGCAAACAGAGCTTTTATGATTGCTTAAAAAGGGAAAATTAAAGGAAAATCAGCCAAGGGATGCCATCAACCAACTGAAATTTGAATATACATAGATCTTTGTACATATTAATCTTGCAGCATACTTCTCTGGAGGTATATATGACCAATTTAGAATCAGCAGATTTTTCAGATAGTTTGATGACAACTGGTATTGTTATTGGATTGTCTGCTTAATGTTAAAAAAATCCAAATAATTCCCAAAAGGACGTGTCTTTGCTCCTTTCGGATATCTGAACAATTCAACTAAGAGGCACAGAGAGAGGAAGTGAACAAATGCATGACATTTCTCAGAGTACTGCTTGGCTGTAAGTATTAATTAAAAAAGATGATTTCAGACAGTTTGAAATAATATAGAAGCTCTTTGCTTTCCCACTTTCTTTTTTATGATAAAGAGCAAAGTTTTATTTAGAATGAAAAGGAGAAAAGAAGATCTTAATTTATGAACTTCTAAGAGAAATACAACAAAGGTGGTCATAATGTGATCCCACCATGAGTCAAGATACAAAATTGTTTTGGAAAGACTGGGCTCAAATTTGGTGAAATTGAAAACAGAAAATGTTGTACCTGGAAACTAAAATAGATATGAACCAATATATCTTAGAAATGATTTGTTCTTCCAAATAAAAGAAAATAAAAATATTTTTTCACTCTGCTCGCAAAAAGAGATGAAGCTTTGTGTGTGTGTGTGTGTGTGTGTTTTTAATATAGGAATCATCATAACTACTGTACTCCCTCATGTCTGCCCTTCTCAAGTCATATCTCAGAATGGCTGCAACATTCAGGCATGATAAATGATGTAAAAAAAAAAAAAGATGTGGTGAAGTGAAGAGAGACCAGCCAGAAAGCAGAACCATTTCATCATCCCTCCAAAAGATCCTTCTGCTTCAAAAGATCATTCCCAGAGGAGGGGAGGGGGAATTAACATGTTGGTTCTTTGTTTGACAAAATACACATCAAGATCAATCCACCAAGCATCTCCTTTACCTGAACTGTAGCCTGTTCACATTTTTTTTTAAATGACCCTTGAAGGACTGGGAATTGAAATAGCTTTTTGCGTCTTCTTTTCATCCCATGACATTTAACCTGGATGCATCTGGACATGTATTGCTGTTCTTCCTCAACCATTTGTCTATTCATTGACTGAAAAGTCAGACAAATATGCTTTTAAATCAATTAACTATAAATCATCTAGCAACAAAACTATGGGCTTCTTTCCAGCAGACTTGCTAACTAGCTCTCGTGATCTAGAGACATGAACCCTGTAAAGGCAAGCATCCTGCTCGAAAAACAGTTGAAAAATGTTTCCTTCTTCCTGGACAAATCAGTCTTCTTTGTCCTGTTCTCCTTTACAGGCTATAAACAGAGTGGAACATTTGAGAGGTTTTCCAATAAAGCTCTGGAGGTGTAAGAATAAGATGGTGGTTTAGGAAGATGGAAGAAAAGGTTCTGTCAGATCTGTGTATCTGCCATTCTTCAATGGAGGGAAGTTGGTAAAGAAATCCTTTTTGATGTCATCTGAATATATTAAATCTTATATTGAATTGGTATAACCTACACATGATACAACTGAAGGACTGGAGCCAGATGCCCCAGAAACCTATCACCTCTGGAAGAGACAGCAAGGGGATAAGGGACCATAAAAATTCTAGCTCCAGAAGACACTTCCTGGGAACACTTCAAAAGATCATTCCCAGAGGAGGGGAGGGGGAAATAACAAGTTGGTTCTTTGTTTGACAAAATACACATCAAGATAAGATGAGGGGTCCTAACTTCCCTTATCTATCACTTTATGCTTGGGAGCGTTAGACTCTGCCTTGAAACCCTACTTGAATTGTCTCATCTCAATAAAGGATTTCTTTTGAAACATCTAGTTTCCAGAAGTTCATTCTTTTGGTTGAATGGGAAAAGTTCAGTAGCTGACAGGTTCTGAGTTCCAATCATGACCGGGTTGCAAATGAACATGCGAGCCAATTGCTTGAAAAGGAGGGTGGTTTTATTTGACAGCTTAACGTGAATACAGCTGTTGAAGGTGGCCACAAAATTGGAAAGCTGAGAATAATAATATTTATAGTAATAGTGGGCTTTGATCATGAGGTGTGTAGATGAGTCAGTTGAGCTGTTTTGTCCTGTGGTTGTGTGAAGTCTGGTAGTGAGGAAAATGTTATCTCCCGCCCTGTGTAGTATGCTGGTTTTCTCCAGATACAGAATTTTGCCAGGAATCTCGTATGGGGAATTTGAGTGAGTGGGGTCTGGCTTCAGGGATTTGGGAGAAGGGTCTGCTATTGGGGATGTTGAGTTCACGGGAAATGAGACTCGGAGATCAGCATAACTTCAGCTCTTTATTTAGTGCAGAAAGTCCGTCTTAACCAGGAGCTGCAGCAGCTCTTTTTATAGAGAAGCTGCTCGTGGCTAGTGTCCAATGACGGCTACTTGTTTTTCCCACCGCTTGAATTGACCAATCATAGGCTTGCTATTATTGGCCAATCAGCATCGANCTTGAATTGGCCAATCATAGGCTTGCTATGATTGGCCAATCAGCATCGAGAAAAGTAACCAATCAGCGTCGGGTATTTTTGTCCAATAGGAATAGCCTATTTGTAGTACGTTGATATGGAACAGCTTTTATAGTAATATGCTATGCTCCTATAATGACTACATTGTGTTCGGGCTATTACAATGGCATTGGATAAAAAACAAAGAAGACAATATCCTTTGTTAACTTGTAATAAATTATTTCTCCCTTTTTCTTCCTTTGTCAAAAATATGCAAGTGGAAGGAATAACTCTGTTAGCATTAGTTATTGAAATTGACTTGCACTCAGTCATGGCAGGCAGCTTCTGTTTCACCTATTCTACTCTGTTCTGATATTGCTGAACTATAAAGTTTTTTTTAAAAAAGGATAAACCAGCAGGTAGACTACAATTTCAAGCTTTCCTTCCTTAACTGTTCCAATAAATAGGAACAGTATTCATTTGCAAATGAAGGAAATTTTACATTGTACAGTTCTGGCAGTTGTTTTTGTAATGGAATAATTCAAGTTTTGAAGACTGTTTCTGATTTGTAGAACTATGTTTTCCAAGATCAAAAGTCCCAGAGAAAGCTTTGGATAACCCAAATTTTTGCTTCAAGAAAGTTTGAATTTGGATATAGTGGGCATTAAACAGTAGCAGAAGAATTCTTCCATAAAATTACTCCTGAAACTTTCAAAGCTCTTACAAATTATACAGAGGAAATTTGAAGATGTTTTGATCACTTATTGATTTATTTCCTTTTGTCCCCTTGGATCATTCTCTCATCATCAGATGATTCTTCTATATGTTTTATTATTATTAAACATAAACTTCAATGTCTATGTAAACAGTGTGCTGTCTGGGTACAGTTAATTTTGAGAAATAATAATAAGAAAGACAAAAGTCTGGATAGTGGATGTGGCAGTGCCTGGAGACAGAAGAATAGAAAAGAAAAAACTGGAGAAGGTAACAGAATACGAAGACCTACAAATAGAAATAGAATGACTATGGCAAAGGCAAGCAAGGGTAGTTTCAATAGTAATAATAGTATTTGCTTATTCATTTTAGTGAATCTTCCTTATGTAATTAATCATTCTCTTATGCTTTTAAATTTCTAACTTTGGTTTTTCCTAGTTAGCCATTGATAAATCAATTCCCATGTTAAATAGTGTTCAGTTTCTTCCTTCCCCTTAATTTTGAGTGTTGCTGGTGTCCATTTCTGCACATTTTAATTTTTTTTAAATCACATTTTCATGGGAAGGTTTCTCTTCATTTTTCCATTGTTGTGCAAACATAATTCTAGCTGCCATTAAGATGTGTAAAATTAAAGAAGTATTCACTTTATTGTATTTTTCTGTGGAAAATTTTTCTGTGGAAGACAGTTCGTCACTTAAACAGGAAAGGTCTTAGGCAGAAAAAAAACAACAACAGATAATAATAACACTTAGACTTATGTACCACTTCACAGTGCTTTACAGACCTCTCTAAGCAGTTTACAGAGTCAGCATACTGAGTCAGCCTTGAGCCTGGTGAGAATCGAACTGTCAAATTGCAGGCAGCCATCAGTCAGCAAAATTAGCCTGGAATACTGCATTCTAACCACTATGCTACCATGATTCATACACAGGCACAGATAGATTACCTATGAAAATTATATAGTATTCCAAAATTCTTAATTTTTGTCTCAATTAGATTTTTCTTTCCAACTCTACATGTTCTTTGTCAATGATGATGTTCTCTTTCTTCCACAAAAAACAAATCACAAACTGTGGGATTCAAATCGTCCCATATACAGCTGATGGTTGAATTGTTTGATGCAAAATTCAATGCCAGCTTTTGTTTTTTGTAAGTCTACCAACTCCTAGGGCACATTCCATATTCCAAGATGTCTTATCTTTGCAAACTAAGATGTGCAAATGAAAGAGAATATGAATCAAGGGTTACTTTTGAGGGGAGAAAATAATTTCATTCACTGACTTTATCAAGTTTGCCATAATGCACACTTTGTCTCTCATTCAAGTGTGGAATCTTGATTTGAATTAATACTGAGTTCAAAAGAATACTGTAATAAGTGTTAATTAGATTGCTCTTGAAAAAAAAACATTCCTTCACCATTTTCTAGTAAGATCATATTGTTACATTAGCTCTGAATTTCCGACAAATCATATTCATGTTTGCATTCAAGATAGATTATTATAAATCATTATAACTCAGAAGCATGATCTCTGACATGTGCAAACATACATATTTGGAAAAGGATTGTTGGCTCTTGTTGATGCCAAACAATACTTGAATGAAGATGATAAATTTAAAATTTTGCCAATTGGGATGCATGCTGTTTATTTCCTGTTGACCATTGTAGACAAACGTGTAACAAATCAAGTTCTTTTGTTTGCAATGTTCAAAAGGAAGATACAAATACATATGGTGACAGATAGTGCTAGATGGCCGATGAGTTTTATCAATTCATTAATCTCTTTGCCAGTCAAACCTCTTTTGAGGTGGGACTTTGGGCTTCATTCCCTACTAAATAGCCTCCTTTATAGCTCCCACTGCCTTAAGAAAGTTCAAAACATTCTTAAAGATCCATCTCATCCTGGGCACCCTTTTTTGAACTATTACCATCTGGCAGATAGTACAGGACAATAAAAACAAGGACAAACAAGCTGAGAAACAGTTTCTATCCCAGGGCAGTAACTATATTAAATTCTATTGTATAGTGTAATACTACTAATGCAATATCAGGGGTTTTCAGTTCAATTGTACAGAATGTGAAGGATGTGTGTTTTATTTTATTTTTATAGTTTTCTTATGTATGATGTGCACTGAAGATGGAATTTAATTTCATTGTACCAGGTGCAATGACAATAAAGTAAACTAAACTAATAAGTTCAGGTCAACTACAAATTTAACTTAATTGTATTTTTTTAAAAAATGATATCTTATTCATTCAATTTGTATAGCACCAATATCACCAAATTGTATGGACTGAAATGTTGCTTAAATGGAGATAAATAACCTCAAATAAATGGAGATAAATAACCTCAATGTATGGATCTCAGAAAATTCAAAAGAATGGGCTGCCCTTTTATGTAGCTTTGGTAAAAACCCATGAAAATGCTGAAAATATTTGATTTCTTTTTTCATTTATCTGTTTTCAGTTAAACTAAATAGAAATGAAAATGTCTAATAGATGTGCAATATTATAGAAACTCTGTTCAAAAACAAGAAACTTATAAAGATTAAAGACGGTGAAAAGTCAAAATAACCCCAATGCTTCAGAAAAGTTCATGCATAATTCCAGATTTTCAGATAAATGTTGACCCATCTAATAACAGGACTGTTGATGATCCATTGAGATATACTATTCAGCTATATTGTCTCTACTATCTTGCCTGTCCAGATTCTTTGGATCACTTTCATGCCTTTTATATCTTCAAGGAATATGTTTACCTTTTGGAAAATACACAAAGTTACAAAAACTAACTGCTCTGTGATTGGAGAATAGGAATAAAAACACATCAGCCAAGAGATCTAGTTACACCATCTGCCTTTGGATTAAAATTTCCTGTCAAAAGGAAGACTAGATTAGAAGTATCCATTAGGTAGAAAATGAACTATTTCAGTATTTGCTTCTCTTTCTCCATGCTCAGAGGAATATTTATTTCTATTTATAATTTATTCTGGGCCTATAGACCAAAAGAGAAGCCTGGGGAACTTATGAAAGGCTGTTAGAATTTATATGAGTTGGTGCTTGTGCATGAATTTGGAGTAATTTCTGTTTATTTCCTATCATGTCCTATTGTACCGGTAATAAGGCAGCTGAGTCATGCCCTTGCCAGCTGTTTTTTTTTAATTTAATAAGATATTGGTGTTCAAACATAGTTCAAGTCGAAAGGTAAGTGTTCTGTATAACTTGGAAGGTTCCAGGTAGTCAATTCTGATTGGCCAAAAAGGCCAGTAGTGGATTGGTGCTCAAAGGTGCTCAAAGCCGCTCAAAGGTGGCATGATTAAATTAATGTCATTGGCTACAAGCCGGCAGGCAAGCTTCTATATAAAGGGCTGCTGCGGCTTGAGCCAATGTTCCGTTACTGTTGCTGTCAACCGAATAAAGAGTTGTTAGTTGGAACCCGGTCTCACGTGCTTCTTTTTTGGACGGAACACTGGCAACGAAGGTGGGATTGTCCTGAAGTGGTGACCGAGCATGCAGCAAGAGAAAAAACCACGCTAGACGAGATGGCTGGTAATAATGCGCCGCCCACACCATTCAATCCCAATGAAGAAGATTTGGAGTCTTATATTGATCGTTTCCTGATGTTTCTGGAGAGCAACGAAATGGAAGAAATTTCTGATCAGCAAAAGAGGGCTGTCTTCCTAATACATTGCCAGCAGTATTTAAGATGGCGGAGGCATTGGCGAAGCCCAGAGACGTGAAACAGATGACCTGGTCTGAGCTTAACCAAATGCTGAAAGCTCACTACGAGCCGGTTGTCTCAAACCTCATCAAGAGACATGAATTTTATAAGAGAGATCAGAGGGAAGATGAAACCATTGCTGATTTCGTGGCAGCTCTGCACTGTATTGGAGGAGCCTGTGAATTCCAAAATATGGATGAGGCAATGCGAGATCGTGTCATGTTAGGTCTTAGGGACTCTACCCTTCAAAGCAAACTCTTAAACAGACCTAACATAATGGTGGCAGAAACAATCGCGGAAGCAACTGCCGCGGAAGCCGTANTGAAGACGCCAGTACTGACACGACAACCCCTCCAAAAGAAAAAATCTCAGGCGGAGGGAGAAAGCAAGCTGCCACAACACACATCACGAAGACCTAGACGAGTCATCAGACACTGATGAAGATGATGATGAGGTCCACCGCCTTTACGCAAACCAAAAAAGGTGCAAAAGGAAGAAAAATTGGTGGGAATGTGCCAGTTGCGGAAGAAACCACCCCCGAGCCGAGTGCAGGTTCCTTGATACCATCTGTCGGGCTTGCAAAAAGAGGGGACATATCGAAAGAGTCTGCCAAAATCGAAGTAACAGCAGCCCTAGCAGACACGGTAATTCCCTACCAAGAAATGACTCAAGGCAAGCCGATGGGAGCGCAGCAAGGGAACCAGCAGCAAGGGAACCAATGGGAGCGCAGCAAGGGAACCAGCAACCGAGAAAATACATCAGACTGTCACTATGGGAAGCGCACAGACGGAAAGCGGAAAAAAAGTCAGAATTGTAGTGTCCCTTGAAGGAAGTCCTTGTGAGATGGAGATCGACTCAGGATCTTTTCTATCAATGGTGTCTTGGAACACAATTAGACGTCTGATTCCAATCATCAGACAAAACGAACTCAAAAAAAAAAATTAATTCTCAAAGACTACCAGGGAAGTATACTACAAGACCGTGGTAGGTCTGGGGCACTTCAAAGTAACTTACAAGCAACACGGTGAAGTCCTGCCATTGACTATGGTAGACCGAGACCGTCCCAGCCTTCTGGGCATCGAATGGTTCGCACCATTGGGCATCGGGATGACCGGAGTGAGCCAAATAGTTGCGAGCGATTGGGAAGAGAACCTGCTACACGAATTCCAGGACGTCTTCGATGGAACTCTAGGCAGGTACCGGGGAACTCCAATATCCTTTAGCCTAGATCCCCAAATAGCACCGAGAAGACTAAAAGCCAGACGGGTCCCCTTTGCATTAAAAGATGAGCAATTAAACAAATTGATTGCACAAGGAGTCATAGAACCAATTGACCATGCCAGGTGGGATACACCAATAGTAACACCTGTAAAACCAGATGGATCTGTGCGCAAGGCTATCGTGAACCATGCTACAGCAAAACGCATACCTGGTACCAGTCGTGCAGCACTTACTGCACTCACTTGGGGGAGGAAATTTTTTTTGCTAAACTTGATTTGGCCCAGTCGGTGCTATCCTGAGCCACCAATTACCTGACAGGAGAGAGGCACCCGTTGCTTTTTATTCGAAAACGCTCTCCAAAGCCAACTAGACAGAGAAGCCCTGGCAATCGTCGTCGGAGTAAAACGCTTTCATGAATACCTATACGGTAGAACATTCTTCATTGTTACTGACCATAAACCATTACGAGGGATTTTGGCTGGGAATAAACCCACACCGAACATTCTATCCCCACGGATGACTAGGTGGTAAGAATTCCTGGCCACCTATTCATATACATTGCTGCATCGACCCGGGAAACAAATCGCCCATGCAGATGCATTAAGCCAAACACCATTACTGATCTTAGAGGATGACCCGGCTCCAGCCACCACCACCCTACAACTAGAAACCTGTCATTGGCTACAAGCCGGCAGGCAAGCCTCTATATAAAGGGTTGCCGTGGCTTGAGCCAATGTTCCGTTACTGTTGCTGTTAACTAAATAAAGAGTTGTTAGGTGGAACCCGGTCTCACGCGCCTCTTTTCCGGATGGAACAATAAAAATCTCATTTGGCAGGACATTCAGAACTGAGATATTTCTGGACTTCTGGAATGAGTAAAATGTACATACAATGTTTTCTCAACTGCTGTGTATTATGCTTTTAAGATTGTATATGAATACAAATGACTTCAAGTCAGAAGCAGAAGAAAACAAAGGATAAATAATAGGATACAAAATCACATCTCTCACTGTGGTACTAATTATTTGTATTTCTCTTTTTTGCATCAATGAATCTTCCCTTTTAGCCTGAGACATATGAACAGACCAAACAATTAGAGAAATAATTGATGATCAGTGCCTTCAAAGCTTGCAGTGGCCTAGTGTATGCTTTAAGAGTAAAATAATGAGCCAATTTTTCATTGGTGATGAATATGTAGTGGTGGTATTCTCAGATAGAGGTTGGGCGATACATCTGGATCAGATGAATTTTTTTTCTAAATCTCTTTTCAGATAGTTAGCCTTTAATGAACTGAACTTTTGCCCCTTGCTGGTTTAAGATTCCAATTAAATTTGTTTGTGGTGCAGGCAAAATAATTACATACACATGGTGCTTAGACAGCTTTCCAGTTGTTTCCTGATGGGACTAAATTTCAATTGAAGATTATCTATTGCAATGTTGAAAAAAAATAGAAATATAGGCTAGATACTCTATCTTTCTGTAGCTTGCATGTTAATCAGCTATTTAGTTTGAATGTATATTAAGTGTTTGAATTGCCAGTTGACTGAATTCTGAATTTAGGGGCCCACAAACTCTTGTTTCAATGGCTACAATGGTACACTCAGTACAACTCTGCCTGTGCTCATTGATTATGACTCTCTAGGGTTTCCAGCTGACGACATGTCCACTCAACATCTTACTCTCATCTGATTAATACCCAGGTGAAGAGTTTTATTGTCTTGCTGACATATTTATATTATCTTTATATAACACCAGGGATACAATATTATCTTGCCTCTTCCATTTAAATACCACACTATTTCAAAAGTAACACATAAATAAACAAAATCAAGCCTAGATTAAGGAAAGATTAGATTTCCTACCTCTAATAGTTCCAGAGCACAGGTCACTCTGTGCCCAATTACTTAAGGTTCAGAGTGTGGTTTCAGTTCAGGGTGATTACATGAGCCATACTATCTCAAGCTGTTTCTATTAATGTTTTTACAAAACATTTCTGCAAATATCCAGATTCCTCAGTTCACATTATCAATTGTCTTTTCCTTCCTATTAATTTAAATAATTTATGTGGTCACCCATCACACAGCAGTGACTCTGGGCACTATACATAGATTAAAAACCAAACTGTTACAACAATAGGCCATGATGTAGATTACATCCTAATCATAAAAATCACATCAACCACACAGTTTGCCTAACCTCCTCACCCAAAATCCTGGGGAATCAGCCAGGTCTTTAGACCTTTATAAAAGGTTAATCTCAGCTTTGACAAGTATTAGAGTATTTCATCTGCATTACATGCCCAAACAGTATGAGTTTTTTATTTGCTGTTAACTGGAGTATCCATTTTTACTTGGTCCAGGATAGATTGGTTCTCCTTGCAGACTGAGAGGCGTGTCACATTTTTCAGCTTTCAATTTCCAAATAATTAGAGGTGATCGAAAATTGTGACATGCCTTGGGGATTGTAAAGATATTTTGGATACATTAATGAAATTTAGATATGCTTGGTAAGTAACTACATAAATATCACAACAGGTTGTGGGTGCTTCATCACTGAAGTTGTTTAAGAAGAGATTGGACAGTCACTTGTCTGAAATGGTATAAGGATCTCCTGCTTGAGCAGGGAGCTAGACTAGAAGACCTCTAAGATCTCTTCCAGCTCTATTCTGATTCTGATTATGTAAGTTTTTAATGTTTTGTTTGTTTCATTAACTAATTCCAAATCCATGCTTCAAGAGTGCCTGTCTTCTTTCTTTTGCTTTTCTCTACATTCAGAAGTCACAAATTACCATTGGAAATCTTTTGCTTTAAGTCAGGGTTCAGCAACCTTTTGGACCTCAGGGACCACCATGCTCATAATTTTAAATTCCACGAACTACTAATATGAATTTTGACTGATGGTGGCTTGCTGACATTGGTAGAAGAGAGGGGGGGGGAGAGGGAGAGGAAGATCCAATCCAACCTTGGAGGGCTGGTAGTGATGTTCTCTCTCTCTCTCTCTCTCTCTCTCTCTCTCTCTCTCTCTCTCTCTCTCTCTCTCTCTCTCTCTCTTCCACCCNCACACACACAGAGGTCCCCCCACACACACTCTCCAAGGCAGCCACATTCCTAACCTGCTTTTCAGCTCCATTCTCGGGGGGAGGGGAGGGGGGGGGAGGGAGAGGGAGAGGAAAGGAAAGAGAGAGACCCTGGAAAAATCCCCAAAGAAGTCTGCAGGAAAATTCCCCACCCCATTTTCCTACCGATCAATCATTCTTGACCATCTCCAACTCTGTTCTCAGAGAGAGAGAGAGAGAGACACTTTTGGCTTCATGCAAGGAAAGCAGCAGAAGCAGCAGAAGTCTTTCTTTCCCTTCCCCAAACTCCACCAGAAATGAGACTTTGCTGATGCAGCTTTTTGGAGCAGGATGCTTTGCAGGGTCCCAAAGACTCATTTCTGGTGGAATTTGGAGGAGAGAAAAAAAGACTTTTCCTACTTTCCTTGCGTGCAGCCAAAAGCAGAAGAAGAAAGAAGCAGCCCAGTGGCCAGGCCAGCTGTGTGGGGTGCATGGGGCAAGTTCCCCCCTGGTGTTGTTTGAAATGCAAGCAATGCAAGCCTTGTGTTCCCGCAGGCCACATGGGTGGCACAGCCTTGTGTCCCCACACAGCCTGAATTAATTGCTTTGGGAGTGACATTTCTCTGCAGACCACCAAAATTTTCTCATGGACCATCAGGGGTCTCTGGTCCACTGGTTGGCAACCACTGCTTTAAGTAACCTAGTGTTTAACCTTTATAAAACTATATACTGTCTATGTTATAAATGAATCACATTGCTTGTTAATTATGTGGTGATTAAGTGAATCTGGTTTCCTCCATTGATCTTGCTTGTTGGAAGCCAGTTGGGAAATGATTATGACATGAATCAGGATGTTGCAACTATTGTAAATAGATGCTTGTTGCCAAGTATCCAAATTTAGATCATGTGATAGTGGGGTTGCTCATGTGAGACTAGCGGTGATGTCACTTTTATCAGTGCCATTATAACTTTGAATGATTGCGAAATGAATGGTTGTAACTTGAGGACTAGCTGCAAATTATCATATCTTTTAATGACCCCATAATCCCTTCTGGGATGGAGTCTGGGCAACTAAATGGGGCTGAGTGATTACTGGCCGGATGCCCTTCTTGTTGCCAATATGGACTTATATTTCAGCAGATATATTCTCATCATGCCAAAGAGAGAAATATCTGCCTCTACTTAGGATAGATCTCACAGCCTCCTGATTGTGAGGCAAGAGCTCCACCTCTAGGCCACCATACTACTCACTACCTGCGAATGATGAAGTGCTTTAATTGTTTAATGGCATGGTAACAGGGGTGGGATTCAAATTTTTATCAACTAGTTCTGTGGCCATGGTTTAGTTGGTGGCTTATGGTTGTAAGTGTGAAAAACAGTCGTAAGTCATTTTTTTCAGTACCATTGTAACTTTGGTTACTAAATGAACTGTTGTAAATCAAGGATTTCCTGTACAAAAATACAAAAAGCTTCTTTGCTTGCAAAAAGCTGCCCTAAATACCAATCATTAGATTAAAAATACCTGCAACCCAGAATTACAAATCAGGCAGGGTTCCAGAGCACCTTGAGGAATTAAAATAGTTAAAATGCAATGATAACTATCAGCAGCCAACTCTTGCTCATAAAGTGAAACCCTTTAGCAGAGAGGTCATTTAAGCTCTCCAGAAAGAGCACACCCAGGAGAAGCAATCCTTAGATCCATTTGCACCGTTTAAAGTCACCAGCTGGTCTCTAAATCATCCAGATTTAAGGAAAGGTCACATACCCCCCAGAAAACCAGTAAAAAATCTGTGCCAAGCTTGCATCCTGCCTCTTGGAAGAATACCCCAAAAGGACAGTGCCAGATACTACTAGTGAAGGAAGACCCCCTCCCCAGATAGAAAAAGAAACCATGAGGCAGGACAAAATTCAAACACAGTACAAATTAAATCACAACAGTAGCTTTGTTTATTAAATCAATTATCAGAACAAATAGACACAGGAACTAGCCAGAATTTTGAACCTTGCTTCTTTTCAGGAACAGTAATTAACCCCTTTCCTTCCAAAAAAGGTGAATAGGGAAAAATATCCCTTCAATAAACACAGGATTAAACCTCACCAAGCACAGAATTAAACTTCATTAAAAACCAGTTTTAGACCAAAACTTAGAAAGGGTATGTAAACTCATGTTTGAATGTCAATCCTTCTAGCTACTCTTGCTGAATGTTACTCATCTTGGTTCCTTGTCATTAAAAGCTTCTTTCTGGCAGCTCTGTTTCATGATTCAATTATTTCTTCAAAGTGCTGATTGTCCAGGGAAGTATTTCCTCCCAACAGCAGTGTTAAAAGCTTAAAACAAACCTTCCCCTTTAAGAAAGTCAAGCCCCAGAAGCTCTGGAGTCAGGAAGTCTAGGCATACTACTGCCAAGAATGTAATAAGGGTGAAAGGAGAGGCAGCTTCTGTAAGCAATAACACCAGAATGTTTCCTTCCTGCCTTCCTTACAGGATTAAAGTGAAAAAAAAAAAGCAAAACAAAAGGAGATTTCTTCCAACAACCGGTTCTCTGAACTGCTTAGAAAGTTAACAACAGGTTCTTGCGAATAGGTGAGAACCAGTAGAATCCCATCCCTGGACGGTAGCGAGGGCAGTAAAACCAACCATTTGGAGCAGGAGTGCTATTATAAATATATTTTCTTTAAAATGACCTTACAAGATCAGCATGGAATTTTGGTATTTTGGTCACTTCCTAGAAAAAGGAGATATCTAGGGAATTGCTTTTCATGTGTCACATTCATTTACGATTATTGCAATGTACAAGTAAATTCCAAGCCACAAAATACAATTTTTAGCCAAACCATTTCGGGGTTGCTGCATGTAATGTGGTTAGAAATTTAGCAATTTCCTTTCGGAACAATCTGATCTCCATCAAATGAACATTTATAAGCAAACAGCTGAAAATGGTTATTTTCTTAATCTCTTTTGCAGATCCTGATCTGGACAAACCGTTCTTTATTTAATTTCAAACAAGAGTTAATTTGGGAACCTGGACAATGGATCTTGCAATTTGATAGCCTGTAGGAGTGGGGCTAGGAGACAAATTCAATGGTGACAAAATAAATCCTAATGTGGCAGACAACCCACAGTTTCGGTATTAACTATTGTTATTTCTGCTTTTAAGACTATGATTATAAGCAACAAACAAATACTCATAGATGTATTCTAAGTTGTGGTATTAAGGATATGGAGTTGTAATTTGAGATGATTCTCCAAAGGGCCTTGTGATCAGTAGAAATTCTAAAGGCATGTCCATAATGATAGTTGTGAAACTTCCTGATGCCTGTGATAACAGCATGGGCCACTTGTGTATAATTCTTTCAGTAGAGGTCTTAGCCTGGAGCAGTGAGCTACAGGTGTTTCTGTTCCATCTGGCAACTTCTGGCTAAGCATAATTCCAGAGCTATTAGGAGAAAGTTCAGTGGTATATACTGTACAAGCACAGAATCAGAAGTTACCAATTTCTTCTAAGAAATCTCAAATTTTGCAATTGAGAGATATTACCAGCTATATAATGTAAACAAAAATGCTTTCTTTTCAAGGTATCCAGGAGCAACCATTTTAATACTGGATCTGTTTAAGTTTCCAATCTGGAGATTATTTGTGACTAATAACAGAACCAAATTTCCTACTAATCTTCAGCTATCAGGAAAACCCCTTTTCTTGCCAAACACTTTTTTTTTTTGTGCCAAACACTGATTTGATGGCCACCAGATGGATCTGTAACTGGCTTACAAACCAAACTTAAGGCCCGGTCTCACTGGCCGATGGACGCAAAACGTATGCATAAAAGACACAGCGGATGAGGAAAATTTCGGGGGTGGCTCCATCTGTTTTCATCCACTCCAAAAAGTGGTGAAAATTTGCACAAACAGAACAGAAAAGAATGGAAAAGAATGGACGTGGGTAGTATGTAGTGGGGATATTAAACAGATGTTCATTGGAAGCCTAGCGGATGAAAACAGAAGCGGATGACACCTCCGAATGGGTTCCGGGGGATAATTGTGAAGCGGACGCATAGCGGATGAAGTGGATGCATCACGTATGCCTAAAGGAAAGAAAGGGGATGCCACGCGGATGTATATCGGATGCAAACCGTTCACTGTGCAACCTATTTCCGTGCTACTAATGCTGTGTAGACATTCCGTGTACCTTTTGTTTCCTCCCTCTTTCCATTTTCAGCTGCAGCGGATGTGAGTTGTGAGGATGCCCAGAGGATGCAGAGAGGATACAGCGGATGTTTGACGGATGATAAAGTTCATCCGTTCACAAAGTTTTGTGCAGCTCAAAACTTCTTGCACGGATGAAATCGCAGTGGACGGATGCCTGATGGATAGAGCGTATGAAACATGTATGCAATGAGTACACAACGGATGCATAGCGTTTTCCAATGGGGGGCAAGCTTTTTTTAATGTTTTACATCCTCTTTGCATCCGTAAGTGCAGTGGGACAGGGACTTTAATGAGTTGTCCCTAATACTAGTACATTTACATAGAGGGAAGTAAGCAGTGGGGTACCACAAGATTTGGTATTAGGTCCAGTACTCTTCAATATTTTCATAAATGACTAAGATGAAAGAATAGAAAGGGAACTCATCAGATTTTCAGATGACACTAAGCTGGCAGGAATAGCCAATAACCCAGAAGACAAGCTCAAGATCTAAAAATATCTTGATAGACTTGAACAATAGGCTTTATCTCATAACATGAAATTTAATGTGGAGAAAAGCAACGTTTTACACTTAGGCAGAAAAAAATCAAAAGTACAAGCACAGATTAGGCAAAACCTAGATCAAAAACAATTACTATGAGAGACCTTGGAGTCCTAGTGGATGATCACTTAAATATGAGCCAGCAGTGTGCGGCAAAAGTCATAAAAGCTAATACAATTTTTTTCTGTATAAACAGATGCATCCATTACGAAAAAGATGTTGAGACTTTACAAAAAGTGCAAAGAAGAGCAACTAAGATGATTAAAAGCCTGGAGACTAAAACATATGAAGTACAGTTGCAGGATTTGGCTTTGACTTATCTAGAGAAAAGAAGGATGGGGGTGGAATATGATAACAGTATTCCATTATTTGAGACTTGCCACAGGGGGTTGGACTAGAAAACCACCAAGGTCCCTTCCAGCTCTATTCAGATAGATTGAGAACAGTAAAATGGTGCTAGCACATCCAGGCCTAAAACAACTGATTTTTATTGTTATAACATAGGAGCAACAGAAGGCCAACACAAGACATCAGCTGTCAACTGCGTAAGTTGCAGCACACAGAAAAACAATAAGAAATAATAAAATAACACTTCAAAGGGCAGACATCTATTTTGGAGATGCATGATACAAAATACTTTCTTCTTCTGTTTTGTACAGCTTTTAGTTGACTTTTTTACCAGAATGCCAGTGATTTTTTGAGAAATAACTTTCTGTATTATGGGTTTCATTTCTGTCTTAGTCAAGTTCTAATTTAAAAGAATCAGCCTTTATTAGTTAGCACTGAATACTAATGGAAGCTGATTTTGATCTGATCTAGACTGACCTATTGTTGCAGGAAATTAAGAGACTCAGACCTTGAAATCCAAAAATAAGTTGGTTTTATTTGCACAAACAGGTTCAGAGTATTTTAGTGAGAGTCACTTCTGAAAAACTTTCTTATTGAACAGCACATGCCTATATACTTCTTCAGAAGGGGCAAAACACAGAAATATAACTTGTCAGTCATTCATTGGTTACTTGAAACACAGCTTTCCCCCTCCTCTGTTGCTAGGCTAGGATAGCTGGATGTCACAAACTCATCTTGCTAAACTCCCGAGCTTGTGGTTTTGTTACAAGCAAGACAAGGTATCTTGGCAAATATGACTTTGTGACCGATAGATGATCCTTGTGGTTTGGCATTTCACAGTTCCTTGTTCTTTCTCTTTCTCCCACATATTTCACTATCTATATAACTTGTATCATTATTTCTCTAAAATTAATATATTTTTATGTCCTGCCTTAACATGGCTCGACCTGAGTGCTGGCTGATGCAATTTTCCCAGGCCAGATAGTGAGATGCATAGAGACCTTTGTTATGTAGAATACTCTGGTCCAGGCCTTAATGGCCCACCCATTAACAAAGGTGTGGGGTGAACTTCTGCCTCTCTGAGTTTCTACTTCCCTTTTAGGGGAAATATTCTACCTTTTTAATATTTCCTAGGATATTTCATTTTTCTAGGAGAGGGGTGGGTGCTAATTTCCTACAGTACTTTTTTTATGTGGAGCTAGTCTCCAACTTGTTTATCAGTTTAGGAATGTTAAAAGCTAATACATCTGAACATCACTTTAAAAGTGAGGATATCAATCAGCTTATAATACAAAATAACTATGTTAGTTAACGAATTACAAAACCCATGTCATTTGCCTCTCAAAAGATACCCCATATCCAGTTTTATCCTAAGCTGTCTATTCTGAAATGTTGCTCTAGAGAAGAACAGCAGTATATGCACTCTATATGCACATATAGAGATATATGCACTGTATGTACTAACACATTCAGTATACAATATTTATTATTTCATAGTCCAATATAAAGGTAAATATAAAGTCCAATATAAAGATAGCATAAAACTATCACTCTCTACAAATTCACAGATACAGCTTAAAAAAAAAACTGTAATGAATCTTGCTATATGAACTAATTGTCACAAATGGTTTATCTAAATGACAGGGTGTTCTTCTAAAACAAAAATGCTTCTGTTTAACTTTTAATAGTATGAACAAGGAATATACAGTAACTTGTATGCAAAAGGAATGCCAGAAATGTTTTAAAGAGGTTCATGAAAGTTTAAATAAAAAATATTTGATACATAATACACAAGCTCATAGTACAATTTTCTCCCACACAATTTACTAAACGTGTCTTTGTTCTCAGAGGTCATCTTTTACAAGCAATGTTCAAGTCAAGCTCCCAAGGAGAGCAACAGACTACATAAATATGGGTCATAGCTCAACATGATTAAATATTTGACACAAATGTTGGCTCCATTCCAAACTGTGTACTTTCCAAACTACCAACTGAGCTTTTTTTCAAAATCCTAAATGCCTAAAACTTATTTCATCTAATATCTACCACTTTATTTTATCCTATGCATTTATCAGAGTATCTTGCCCAACTATGCTAACCTAGACTTCAAATAACTCCATTCTTAATGCTAGAGTAAGGAATATCTTGCAGAAAAGTATCTCTCCATTCTATAGCTTAAGAATTCTTGCAAGTCTATTGGATTTATAAGCAGGGGTGAGATTCAAATTTCTTAACAACCAGTTCTGTGCGCATGGCTTAATTTGTGGATGTGGCTTGGTGTCATGTGACTGGCTGGGCCTGACTTAGTGGTCATGTGACTGGATGAGTGTGGCCTACTCAACATCACTCACATCAAGGGGTGCTTCTCCTTGCCTGGCCTCTCGTGAGTGTGGGGATGCTGCAACTGTCATAAGTGTGAAAAACGGTTATAAGTCACTTTGTAACTTTGAATGGTCACTAAATGAACTGTTATAAGTCAAAGATTACCTGTACAAAAATACAAAAAGCTTCTTTGCTTGTAAAAAGCTGCCTTAAATACCAATCATTAGATTAAAAATACCTGCAAGCCGGAGTTACAAGTCAGGCACCTTGAAGAATTAAAATAGTTAAAATACAATGATAACAATCAGCAGCCAACTCTTGCTCATGAAACCCTTTAGCAGAGAGGTCATTTAAGCTCGAAACACCTCAGAAAGCAGGATCTTAGATACCAATTGGCACCACTTAAAGAAAGACCACAGCTTGGTCTCACTTTACCTCACAAGAATCCTAATGAAATCATCCAGCATTTAAGGAAAGATCACCATGCCCCCCAGAAAGCGATGCAAGCTTGCATCCTGCCTTCTTGGCAAGTCACCCCCCAAAAGGGACCAATGCCAATATTGCCCTTAGGCCCTTTCTTAGTCCTTTCTTCCTCTTTCTTGTATGGAGTTTGCCCCTTTAGCATAATTGTATCCAGCTTTTAAACTGTATCATCAGTATATTAAGTTTCTTAGATTCTTCCCATTTTTCATTCCAGGTTTTTTACCCAGCATTTCCAGTTTTTTATCCGTCATATCATTTTTTCGACCATATTCCCGGTATATAAGTATAAAATCATATACTTAATATAATAGTTACTCCTGTATAAAACAATTATCCTCCCCGAATACTGGGATAGTCCCAGATGTATTTATAGGCATGAAATGAAATTAAGCGCCTCCCCGCCAAATTAAGGCCTATATTAAAACATCAAAATGGGTGTCGGTGGGGGCTTTCCGCTTAGCGAATATACTTTTGTTGCACACCCGTGATATCGTTCGCTCTGCGCTAGCGTTGACTCTCGATACTTACTAGTGCACTCACCGTAACGCTGAGGTCAACAATTCCAAGCGTCCCCGCCACACCTGCCAAAGAAGATTGCGAAGGGGGGAATTAAAAGCTCACCCCTGAATTAAAGTCACGGCTAGTCATTGTTGTTTCAGGCTCAAATTCAAAAAAAAAAAAGACCCAGCCTTACTATATGAGAAACACGGTATATATTTATATATAAATATATAAATATAAATATATATATTCCTCATCCCAGGGATGAGAGAGAAGGTAGGTAGACCCCAGCCAGCATCACTGGCAGGATGGGGCCACGCTGATGGGGAAGCCAGCCATACGAGCCCAGGGATGGGGGGGGCAGGTAGGTAGACTTGGGGAAGTCCAGGGACAGTGGGGGAAGGGCTAGCATGACTCAGCTTACTTATGAGCAGACATAAGTTCATGTCGGCTTCAGGCTGCTTCTCTCACCTGCTCTTGCTTTGAGAGCCTCTTCCAGCAGAGCGAAAAGCTTACAAGTTCCCCTTCCTTCAGGAAACACTCCTGGGCAGCAGAGAGAAACAGGATTCAATCAGGTTGAGAGAGGAACTTGCAAGCTTTTCGCTCTGCCTCAATGAAAGGCAGGCAGTAATGGCTGCCCTGGTGGGCGGGCAGAAGCAGGCTGCAGCCATGCCACACATATGCACAATGTTGCACATGTGCGATAGGGACTGACTGGGCAGGGAATGGAGAAGCGGGTGGAGAGGGGCAGGGCCAGCCAGAGGGCCAATTTACCGGTTCTCCAAATTACCGGGAACCATAACAACTGGTTCTATAGAACCAGGCCAAACCGGTAGAATCCCACCCATTTATAATTATCTTTTAGATATTGTCCACATCAACATTACAAGGATCACATAATCCTTCTCACTCATTTTTCATGTCAGATGGTTCTGTTTAATATTTTCATGTATTTTTATAACCCCTCTACAATTCTAATTTTCTTCTCTTTCTTAAAAGTTTGGGTCTCCTGCACTTTTTTTTCAAAAAAAAAAGGTGACCAGAAATTCCTGACAAGATTACAGTATTGTGTAATATCATGGAGAACTACAGCAGAACTCATATTTTCATGCCTTTAGCATTATAATTAGGAGTTTGTTTCCAACAAGTTTCCTTTCAAGGAACTTGAAAGCTAAATTACACATATTAATTGTGCATAACCAATATAAAATGTTTAAGTTAAACTTTAAAAAAAATTAAAAAGTTGAAATGGGAAAACAATCAGAATCAGGAAGTTATCTTTCTGCTTGAAAGCTATTTGAAAGCTATGTCCCAGCAGGGAACTCATAGACAATGAGTGTTTCCTTCCTGGGATTAATCACCCCCTTTTTGAAGGTGAGGATATTACATGCAAAGGAAATAATTATAATTTCTTCCCTTGTATAATTGTCCTGATTCTATTTAGCTTTTCTGCTAGAGCAGCAATTTTAATCTTCAGTCCAACAAAATACGCAGATTTTTTAAAACAAAGTTAACAAAATTTTAACCAAATTTATATTGCTACACTGGTCAGGCTGGCAGACAAATATGGATATTTTAATCCAACACACCTTGGGGATATCATATTGGGAAAAGGCAGCCTTATATGTACAATTACCTTATATTTGACATATGACTCCAGAAGTTGCAATGAAAACTCCTAAGATGAAGGAGTTTTCAATCTACCATTTTTCAAAGAGGTTGATGAGTGACTTTCAAAATTCTCTTTCAGCATGGCTTCCGTTTTTTTTACTGATGTTTGAATAAATTTTCAAGGTTCATTCACAACACAGATGCTGAGAAGAAATGGATGCAGAAGCCAGGTGCCAGAAAGTAGAATTATTTTAATGAAGGAAGGCAAGAAGCAAAACGTGACACAGCTGGGGCATTCCTGTTTGCAAGCAGCTTGGAAGTGTGAATCTGAGCCTTTTATGCTTAATTCTCCATTGAAGCTCCTGCAGCTTAATAGGTTTTGATGTGTTTCTGATTGCCCTGGGTTTTGTTTTCCTATTTTACTGGGTTAATCTTGGTCCCAGGTCTTTTGCTTTTTTCTGTCTTTGAGGCCCAGTCCCACTGCACTTACGGATGCAAAGAGGATGTAAAACGTTAAAAAAAACTTGCCATCCATTGGAAAACACT
>BHFT01049563.1:0-15806 GCA_004320025.1 Laticauda laticaudata | reverse complement strand
CTCAATACAGAAGCCTGATGATGGCAGATGAGATTCTGCCGAAATGTTGCTACAACTTTAAAAGCACAACTACAACTACGTGGGATAATACCCGAAGTGTGAATGATAAATTTAGGTAATTTTTTACTGGAGATAAATCACCAAATTGTTGATTTTGCATAATAAAATAAAAAGATAGATAAACCATGCATTCTACCGGTTGTTAGAGTTAAACCACCTATGAAACAAATTGCTAAACTATCTGGGTGGCTGTAGGGATATTATTTTGGTTTTGACTAATCTTATTTATTACTATAGCTGATTCTGAATACAACTCATTATAGTTCTGCCCCAGGAAAATTGGGCAATTTGGTTTGGTCCACATTTTAAAGGGAAAGTAACTGAATGAATATCTAGATTGCATTATAATTTGGGGATTCTGCTCTTCTCTAGATATTGTAATACAAATGTATATATACGGAAAACACTTATAGAAATGACTGTTATTGAAAGATGCATTTGAAAATAAATGCCATTTTTCTGGCAGATTTTTTTAGATATGAGGATTTAATAGAAGTTATATGAGAAGTAAATCAGTTTCAAGGTTTTCCTTGGTCAATAAGAGAAATCATACTCTTTTAAAAAAATATTTTAAGTTTAACCAGACATAAATCTCAACTAACTCTGTCACAGAAGATATCGTTCTTGGGGTGAGGGAGAAAAAAATAACTTGATATTGCTGGAAATAACCTGGTAGCCAATTGACATTGATTTCATGAATTATTTGGTTACATTTATGGTGCCCATTTTCCATTCTAACACTGAGACTTAATACAATGTCACACAAAATGACATTAATGAATGGAAGCTAATCTAGTCAGCACACATTGTTCTCACTGCCAAAGCTATTTTATTTTTCAAAAACAGGTGGATAATAATCTATTGGCTATGGTACGTACGGTGGAGGCTTTTCACCTGACAAGAAATAGGCTGGTGTGTATAATGGAGGAGCATTAGGAGGCACCCCATGGTTACAGCTGGCCTGAGAAGGTGGCTGGGGGTCATCAGTTAAAGAAACATCAGTAGACGAAGATGTTGGGAAATTGCCGGTAGGCTGCACCAAGACAAAGAAAAAGCTTGCAATGAAGCTGAAGTGTAAAACAGTAAATGTATGTTGATATACTTCTTAATTTCTAAGCCCCAAATTCTGGATTTTCCACTGCAAAATTTTATACACATACACATGCACCTACTTCAACCTACAGTCATTCTCAAGTCTAAGCCATAATGTTTTTTATTTTATTTTGATGTAGTGATGATATAAGAACCCAGCCAAACAAAAGGAAGGATTGAGACACATTTGTATATAAGGAAGCACAGTTTGAAAATATTTTTTTAAGTTGGTAAATCTTTGGTTATTTTAATTATATCTTATTGTTGTTATTTAAATCCAGAATCCCAAGCTTATTGGTTAGTTTAATGCTTGGCCCAATTCTTTGTCTATTGCCAGAAGCAATAAAGCAAACAAACAAGCTTGTGCTTATCTTCAGGATTGACTCTGCTTGTTCTTGTCTTGTCCAAGGACCATTGGTAAAGTACGGTAACTCTTGGCTTAACATGATCTGTAAACGTTGTCTGTGTTAGCTTTCAATATCAACAAAACTCTGATTTATCTGCTTTGTTTTGATTCTTTGTCTGCACAAACCCATTTCTGTTGACCTTATAAAATCCATGTTTATCAAGACTGGCAATTTTTAAGATGTGAGGACTTTAATTCCTAGAATTACCAGCCAGACTATTCAAATTGTTAAGCTTGAGAAATGCTAAATGTTAAGCTGCGAGTAGCAAAAGATATTCCTGATAACACACACACATGTGAAAAGGAGCTCTTTTGTCCGCCTGATACTCATCGCCCAAGTTTGGATTAGAGCAGCCAATATGTACCCATAGATTCATACACAAAATTCCCCATTATAAAACCAATCCAGGATGCTACTGTGAATGCTAGATGTATTGGCCCACCTCCTGCACTCTACCTGAAGGGGCAGATGATAGGAAGGATAATTAGGAACAGAAGTTGCTGAAGGACAAAATCCAGCATATGTCAAGATCTGCTGAGCAGGATTGTAAAGGATCTGTGGTGGCGGAGCAGAGCTGAAGGCAATTTGGGAAACAGGCACCTGCAATGGCAAGAGATGCATCAATTTTACTTCCTCTCCAAGTCTGATTTCAATACTGAATACTTTTTTCCCTTGATACATTAATCACACCTTCCCAAATAACATATCATTCCATTTGTGCAGATGGGCAAATGAAAGCTTTAAAAAACAAACAAACCAATAATTAAATAGATTAGAAACCAATCTTTATTTTATCCCATTTAAAAGTCCACTGTTTTGGCAACAAGCCTGCTTTTATTTGGAACTTGTAAAACTAGCTGACTGGGGTTGGCAAATCCTCTTTTCTAAGACTGCAAAAATCCACACAACACAACAGGGCAGCAGACTGTTAGAACAAAACTTGACTGCTTTAAGATTGGGAGGGGAATTCTGGAAATTGAAGTCTACCATCTTAAGGCTGCTAAGGTTGAGAAACAATGAGTTAGTGTGTTCTGTAGGCCAACATCTAGCAGAAAAAAATGGTTTCCTTCAGTTGTCTTTTGATCATTTGTTTCTAATACTATCCTGCCTATTGTGTTCTATTCATACAGGCAAGAAGAAATATTCAAGACAATGCTTCAGGCATAGTAAGGGAATTACAACTACAAAATTCCAGGTTAACTATGGTAGCTGTCAAACTTGGATATTATAGACTTGGGGGGCAATATGACAGTTGCTTTCTGCCAAGAGTGGGTTTTTATGTAAAAAGTTCAACTCAGCAGTGCATGGCTGCTTTAAGTTGCCTTGAGTTGTGTCTGCTAAACAGTCATTTATTTCCACACCCCACTTTACAAATATAAATACTTCATAAAATTGTCCACATTAATAATTGCATGAGCATTTATAGGATAATTTTGTCAAACTTTTAAATAAAAGTGAAGTCTGATTGGTATTGGTATGCAATGCCAACCAAAAGTGCAAGATATTTCTGTGAGCAACCATGTTTTATATTAATTACACCCCACTATCCATGCTAATTACATTGTTGGCACAGTCCATTCTAGAAAATAGAAACCCATGCATATTCCATGGAGGATAAAACTCTATGAGTAGCAGAGAATTTTGATGTAATCTTAAATTTGACTAGAATTGCGTGTAAAACTGCCAAGAGGAAGATCAGAAGTTATATATACATACATGCTGTTCAGCTTCCTTTGGGTATTATCCCACAAAAGTACCCGCGAAAACTTAAGAAAACATACATACATACATACATACATACATACATATATATACATTTGTTTTCTTAAGTTTTTGTGGGAATTTATATGTATGGTATTCAGCTTTGTTCGGGTATTTTCCCATGTCATTATAGTTGTGCTTTTAAAGTTGTAGCAATGTTTTCAGCAGAATCTCATCTGCCATCATCAGGCTTCTGTATAGTATTCTTAGGATGGCTGCTATTTTTGGCAGACAAGATACACATAAAGACTGAACGATGCACCTGACTAAAGTATGACAGCCAATGGCTTCCACAAAAACAAAATCACTGGCTTGAGCCACAGAAACACACTGGACAATATGGAGACCTAGAAAAATGAACAGACCTATGGAAAGCTGTCCTACCCTACATAAGAGGTACAACAGACAAAATCAGTAAGATACTACATAGGCATCACATCAAGACTGCCTTCAAACAGACAGAAAATAACAGCCATTCTAAGAAACCCAAAGATAAAATGACCTGAAAACCTAGGCATATATGAAGTCCCCTGTGCATCATGTCTTACACATACATTTGGACAGACCAACAGAAGAGTAAGTACCCACCTAGATGAACACAAAATGCAGTAAAAAAGCTGGAACCACTTCCTCACTAGTCCAAACAATGAAAGCCACAGGTCATAGCATCGACTTCAATGGCACCAAGACCCTAGCACTATAGAAAAACCCAGCTACAGATTACCAGAGAAGCCATAGAGATTGAAAAAGACTGAAAGTATGAATAGAAAGAGATGACTCCACCAGACTGTCAATTATGGAAGTCTGCACTCACAAACAAAAAATCTCCACACCGAGCCAGCCAAACACCTGGGCACAAACAGACTCCCCGATACCTGCAGCTCAAACACACCCCAACAGGCACCCAGATGAAACCAGCTTCCTGATAAATGATAGCCATCCATTTACTCGGAGCCAAGCCGCACTAAAAGCTCCAATCAGGAAACACAATATTGCCGCCAATCAGACAAAAAAGCTACAAAACAGACAGAATATTTAGAAACACCAATCACAGCAGAACACAGCAAACTCTAAGACCAATAAACACAGACTAAGACTCCCAACCAATCAGGATGAAGAAAAAACCATTCTGGCCGCGCAGGCTAGCATCAAATTTAAAACAAAAATGGCTGTGATAGCCTGACTCACAGACAAACTCAATACAGGAAGCCTGATGATGGCAGATGAAATTCTGCCGAAACGTTGCTACAACTTTAAAAGCACAACTACAATGATGTGGGGACAATACCCGAAGGAAGCTGAACAGCATATATATATATGTGTGTGTGTGTGTGTGTGTGTGTGTATAAATCTTTTCTGCTCTTTTCCATTCTTTTTCATTTTTCTATGTCCTTTTACATTTTTGAATGTATTTCTTCTTGTGCATATACATTTTTAATACAAATCTTTTAATAAAAGCTATTTAAGAAAATATGACCAACAGAGAACCCATTATAAATTTTAGCATATGTACACAAGGGTGACAGTTGGATAGAAGTGTGTAGTAGGCTTCAAATTCCAAACGCTGCACAGCCCTATTAGACAATGACATGTACTTATTACAATTCCTTCGAAATTTTTCTAAAAAAAGGCAATGCCCCAAAGCACTGAAAATCGTGTTTTCCAAAGAAACTAACTTGGAGAATATTTAGTGCATATTCAATTGATGTTGCTCATATATTAAATAAAAATAGATTTACTCTGTCTGAGCTGCAAAAAGTCTGGACATCCATAAAAGGCAACAAACCAATAGAGAAAACTCTAATTTTCCACTATGTAGGGGGCATTAAGATTTGGGCAGCTCAGATATATGATAGTCCTGTTCAAGCTAACAAAGATGATTGGTCTCTCAATTGCACAAAATCTAAATAAGCAGCTTTGTGAGATTTAACTAAGATGACTCGGTGAAAATTATTGTAAACAGAAAAACCTAGGAAATTCTGCACCCAGCTAGGTTATTTTAATCTAGTGAGGAAGCTAACATTTGTTTTTCATTTTGATTCTTTTTTTTTCCATTTTACAGTTCCTGAACTAATTTCATTGCCACATTCTCAGTTTGCTAACTGAACCATAAATTCTTCTGGAGCAAATGAGCTCTGAGGACCTTTGCTATACATGAGATATATTGGCATCTATAGATTCCACAATGCATAGACATTGTAGATTCTAGGTACATCATGAATGCCTTTCATCTTTTTCTTACCTCTCCTTCAACTGTTCTGAGTGCTGCAGAATAAAGATGAGAGGCAGAACTTCAAACAGAAGATGCTCATGCTCATGATATATGTTGTGTCATTCAGAAGGTAAGCTAGGACTATAGAGTCCACTCTCCCTTGCACGCTCGGAAGCTTAGTGGCTAACTTTGGGCTGCTGCCTAGGTGCCCACACAATCAACCTTCTGGAGTTGAGTTAAAATTGGAGGGAAGATATTATATAAATCTAATGCACAGTCTTGTACCTGACTTGTTTTTTTAACCTCCTGCCCCTCCAGCAGAGAGATTGCTTAAACAAGCTATCACTTTCTGACCAGCTTTTCTTTACAGGACAGCACTTCCCTTAAAAAATGCTAACAGAAAGACACTCAACTCTATAACCTTAATTAGTTGATTAGGAAACACCCCCCCCCCTTTTCTTATCCAGTTCCACTCCATCTGAAATGAACAAGACCCTAATCAGTTTCACACTAATGCTTTATTTGTCCTCCTAAGTTGGAAAAAATGATAAAACAACATATAGACTTTAAACCAGAGATCTTTTTATTGGGAGTCATACCGGACATATACAATAAAGAACTGAAATATTTGATTGCAAATGTTTTAACAGTGGCTAGAATTGTATTTGCGAAGAACTGGAAAAATGACAAAATACTTATACAGGAGGAAGTTATCAAAAAAATTATGGACTGTGCTGAAATGAACAAAAAGACAAGCAATTTTATATGATATGGGATTTGTTTTATCAATGGTTGGATAAAAAAGCATGGTAAAGTAATAGACTAGATAATTTTGTGATAGAAATTTAATAGACTGATATAAAACATAATATAGATATATATAACCACTGGTTGAAAGTATAAAACAAATTTTAAGATAAAACTTAAAACATCTCGTATAAAATGATGGAATAAATAGTTTAGTCATGGATGATTAATAACTGATAAATATAAAAGCATATGTTAGTTTGACAATGTGAAGGCTGATATAGGTTGTGAGTAAATGACTACAAAAGGTTAGCACAAAAGTTATGTAACCAACATAACTTTTATATACATAAAACATAACTTTTATATACATGTATATATAACATATATACATACACACACTGTATATAAAATACAGTATATATAAAATGGAAGATGGTTTTATGTTTTTATGTTTTGTATGTGTAATGTTTGTTTTTAAAAAGAAAAAAAGAAAAAAAAGGAAAAAAAAGAAAACAACCAGGCAAAGGATAGCATAAGTGCATTGCTTTCAGGGTGTTTTCTTCGCTGTGTCCCTCTTACTCTCTTGTAATCCCTTCCTCTCCAATGAATGTACAAACTAATTGTCTTCTTGTTAGTTATCCCACCCCTGGGATGAGCATTATAAAGGAAGGGGAAGTGGGGAAAATGGCTATGTGCTTTGCCTCTTTACACAGGTTCTTTGTGAGTTGAGTTCCAGAAACCTTCCCCTCCATTGGGCTCACTTGACTGGGGTCAAACTCTTGACCCCAAATACTGTGAGTATATTTGGGGGGAAATATTAATACACTTTTTTCAAGATTTATTACTGTCCTGGTATTTCCCTTAATGTTTTCATTCTTAGGTATCCATCCTGCAAATTCTAAATTAAGCATTAATGAAGAGATTAATGGCAATATACATGCAGCATCTCTAGGCCATCATAAGATGACAAGACTTACCTCAAATTGTACTTTTTAAATTAGTCAAAATTATAACTGATACTATTAGCTATTTAATCAGTAACAGACCGAGAGTGAATCTTGCTTCAATTGGTTTTGGTTTTATGGACAATTAATCAGATCTATGAAGTATCTTATGAAATCTGTCCTTAGAAATTATTTTTATGCATCCAGAACACAAGTAAGTGACTCAAAAATGTCAATCTCCTTGAAGAAAATAATGGCCAATCACATAGACATTGTTGACAAGAAAACAATATGAACACAGTCTATCCATGGTCACCAGGATTAGATTTAATTTTAAAGTGGCATTATATTTTGAGTCCCTCCAGGATGCCATAAGGTAATTCTGAGCTATGTGAGTACACATAGCAACTATTTAATTCAAACACATATTTTTCTTTGGTCACTTCAGCCATCCCAGAAAACCAGGCCTCTAAGAAGAGACGTATAAGTATAAATTTAGGACATGTCATTCATACTCTGGGTGCAAGTACAAAGTACTGCATATTCATATTTTATTTTGCCAGGATAACACAAATATGCTAGCAAGAATTCTGTCCTTTATAATTACTGGCTGAATGTATAAAGACAGACAGATAACTCTACAAAACATCCATACAAAGTTTCTTTATTGGTTCATCAAGTATCCTCATATATAACTCATGGTTACATTGAGATTCATCTCAATGTCCAAATCTTTGCATAGCTGACTTCCTAGTGTGAAAGGATAGTGATCTTTTCATCCCATAGTGGTGGAGCAAAAAGGAGAGAGGCCAGCACGATGCTGGGGTCCGAGCAAGAGTGAAGGAACCTCCCCCAACCCAGCCAGGGTCAATTCAGTGACCAATCAGGATTACAGATGTGACTACAAGTCATGGACTGCATTTCCCAGGATGCACTGACTACATTTGCCATGAGGCATTCCCTGAAGGGGACAGCTCCCAATTATAACTTAACTTTCTCAATTCCCATTACTATATACTGGCTGTATATAGCTATATACTAAGCACACTTACCACATCTTTAAAGGCTCCAAGTATGGCTGCTGTGATTATGCCAAGGAACAAGCCAATGATGTTCAAGATGGTGGATGACCAAAGCAGTCGGTAGAGGTGAACCACATCTTGACAGCTGCTCACCCCAAGGAATTCATAATAGCTGGCAGAGTGTTCTGAGCTGGAAACAGGACATCAGAGCTTTAACACCTGATGAAAAGCAAAATGGTGCCATTCCAGCCTTGTCCCTTCTCTCTTATTGTAGTTCTTCTTTTGAATCTGTTGGAATGTACTAATTCCTTCTTTTCCTGTCCCTCCTTTAACAATATCAGTCTGGGTAACTTGGCAAGATGCCTAGGATTAAAAACTATAGCATGGTGCTCGATATGTTTTTTTTTTTAATGAGACAAATACAAAGAACGCGAAAACATTTTTAGTTTTAAGAAGGAATACATTTTTTTAAAGTCCACATTTTTATGCTGGAAAACTTTGTGTAGTGAAATCTTTGTTACCGTTATGCTCTTGTGGCCTCTTTTCTGGATTACTGGAATATGCTCTATACAGGACTGCCCTTAAAGAGCACCTGCAAGTTTCAACTGGTGCAGAATGAAGCGATGCGAGTAGTACATGCTGCCAGATATTCAGTACATGTACCCCGATGTTCTGTGAACTACAGTGGCCGCCAATACCCTTCCAAATGTAATTCAAGGTACTGGTTGTCACTTTTAAAGGTCTTTGTGGATTGGGACCGGGTCAGAGGTGGTATTCAGTAGGTTTTGACCAGTTCTGGAGAACCGGTAGTAGAAATTTTGAGTAGTTTGAAGAACCGGCAAATACCACCTTTGACTGGCCCCACTTTCATCTATTCTCTGCCTCCCGAGTCCCAGCTGAGTCTTCTTTTGTTGCCCTGTACAGGAGAACGGAGCTGGAAAGCAAGTTAGTGGGGTGGAGAAGGAATAGGATTTTGCAGTAACTTTCCCCCAGGAGTGGGGTGGGAGTGGGGTGGGAGTGGAGATATCCTTCCCCTGCCATGCCCACCAAGCCATGTCCACTGAGCCATACCATGTCCACAGAACCGGTACTAAAAAAATTTGAATCCCACCACTGGACTGGGTTACTTGAGGAACCATCCCTCCCCAATAGTTACACTCTTCTGATCTGGTCCGGCAGGTTGGACCTTCTTTGACTCTTGTTGAATAGAGGATGCTAGTTGGCATGCCTAGAAGTCATGTCTTTTCTCAGATAGCACCCAGGAGATGAGGATGGACCCAACCCTGCTGGCCTCTCCTAAGGCTCTGAAGACATGTTTGTATGCCTGGGGTTTACAGGGTGCAGGGATCAGCATATTGGTTGTGCTCATGATTTTAGTTGATGTTGCTCAGCTACTTGGTATTTTAACTTTTGTAATGTTTACAATTGTTTTTGTTGTATTCTAACATTGTTCACTGCTCTGAGTCATTTGGTGGCCATATAGATTGGATAAATCAATAAATGTATAAACTACTATCGTAACATAAATGTTAATCCAACAATTTGAATAACCATTCCCTTAATTATAGAGTCATTCAAGTTTATTTGTTGTTAATTTTTCAGTGAAAGTGCTTTCCCATACTTATCTAACTTTGATCCAAAGCAAAATGCATTTAGATTTTCTATCTTGGATAAGGGAAAAGCTGATAATTAATGACAGAAGCGGGTTTTAATTCTTATTAATTTAATTTAATTTAATAATTTCTCCCACCTTTATTGTTTTTACAAACAACTCAAAGTGACAGATATATCCTACACACTTTCCTCCTATTTTCCCAGCAATCCTGAGTGGTGGGTTGGCTGTAAAAGCACCCAGCTGACTTTCGTGGCTAAGGAGTGACTTTAATTCATAGTCTCCTTCTCTCTAGCCTGGTGCCTTATGAAAGATGGGAAGGAGCAACTCTACCACCAGTTATGGTGAAATGCACCAACTTAATTTTATTTCCACCCAATCTCGAAAACTCCTGCTTAATATAATGATATTTAGAAGGGTGTAATACCAGATCCTGATGACTTGTTAAAAACCTTATAAGGGATTTTGTGCAAATGAATCTGTGAATTTTTAAATCCTAAATCATTATCGCTATGTTTCATGAACAACTTTAGGTTCATCCTTGAGATTAATGTTTTAAGACATGTTTCATAAATAAGGTTCGGGGGACAAGAAGATTTAAACATGGTGTATATATGTTTTTAGGTGTTCCCTACCTAATAAAAAGGATCTGAGCTACAGGTGCAAAAATAAATGAATGATACTATTAAACAGAGCATTTGTTTGAAAAGGACTATGGTTACAGAGCAAGCAGAGAGGCTATGTCTTAACAAAGAACCTGGGGCTTATCCATTCAGTTGATGCCTCTGGGCCAAGTTTTATTTCTCTTTGGATTCTATCAAAAAACTTACAAATCGAGGGTTAGGTAGGTTAGGATTAGGATTAAGTAGGCAATAGCAGTGGCTCCATGGACCTAGCTGCTATGCATGTGCAAATTAAGCTTTGCATGCTTGCCCACCACTTGCATGGTCCAGTTCCCAACGGGCCATGTACCAGTCCGGTACTGTCCATGGATCAGGGTTTGAGATCTCTAACCCTGGTCTAAGAGATACTTACTTTTCACAATTATATAAATCACAGCAGTAACACGTGTTACTTTTCACTTTCAGCTGGCATTTGTTATTTAAGGCATAACAGGTCACCTGTAAAGAGAAGGCAAATGATAATTATTAGTGCCACCCATTGTGCTGAATCTCCTCTTATATGGATGGGCAAACAGGAGCCACTGGAAGCATAGAAAAAAGTACTGCTAAATTTGCTTTCAAGGTGTTTGAATGGGGTTGTCCTTCACCAGAACAGAAAGGCCTTCACAGAAATTCCAAAGAAATTGCCTCACAGAAATTCCTTCCTCACCCCACCTCACCTTCCAAGATGAACAAACCTCACTAGGCTAGTCACCTGGGCCTCACTAATGTATCAAATATAACTAATGAAAAGACAAAGTTGAGGACAATCTGGATTCTTAGATGGTTTCCCTGTTTAACTCTGGTTGAACTGTAAGTCCCCAACATGTTTCCTGGTTGCATGAATGGCTGTCTCTGAGGACACAATTTATAATACTTACTAACAGCATGGAAATGCCTAGAACATGTAGAAGAGGCTATTAATAGTGTGTGTTTTTGAGATATTCTTGTATCTTGGTGACTGCCTGGGGTAGCTTCTGCAGTTTCCTTGGCAAGGTTGCAGAAGTATTTTGCCATTACAATGGCCACCACAATTCTTAGGAATGAGAATGCTGGCTAAGACAGGACTACAACTCACAGTCTCCTGGTTTCTAGCCCAATACCTTAACTCAGGGTCTGTCATTCTTAGCAATTATAAAATGAGTGGTTTTTAACTCCCAGAATTCTTATAATAGTTGCTAAGGTTGAGAAATACTGCCTTAAGCACTACACCAAATTGGCTCTCAATGACTAACAATGTTCTGAGATATTTTTATATATCTGTTTGATATACTGAGGATAAGGGGACTTTGATCCACTGAAATCTGTGTGATAATAAGTTATCCAGGAAGAGGTTGGGCTTCCAAAATTGAATTATTTGAATGCTAAACTGCCCTCTTTCAGGGATGTTTTCAGCTGGATCTTGCCTTGACAGGGCTTGGCCCATTCAAGTCTAAGAGCCTATGCCATTATGTAATTTATTGTCATGTACTCTTGCTTTTTAGGAAGGAAAAAAATGATAGGAGTAAATGAAAACTATAATAGTGACACTGGCCAGACACAATCCTAAACCCAGGGGTGGGATTCTACAGGCTCACACCTATTCGCTAGAACCGGTTGTTAACATTCGAAGCAGTTCGGAGAAGAATTAGAAGAAATTACTGGCCTAATCCTGTAAGGAAGGCAGGAAGGAAACATTCTGGTGTTGCTTACAGAAACTGCCTCTCTGTTAACCCTTATTACATTCTTGGCAGGACTAGACTTCCTGTCTTAGGAACGTCTCTGGAATTTTTTTCCCCTCCTTTGCTGGTACTTTGCTTGTGTGGAGTGACCATTCAAAGTTACAAAGGCACTGAAAAAAGTGACTTATGACTGTTTTTCACACTGTTGCAGACTGTTGCACCATCCCCACAGTCATGAGAGGCCAGGCAAGGAGAAATGTACCTCAATGTGACTGATGTTGAGTTGGCCATGCCCAGCCAGTCACATGACCACCAAGACATGCCCATCAACTAAGCCACGCCCACAGAACCAGTTGTTTAAAAAATTGAATCCCACCCCTGCCTAAACCCCAGAGATGTTTCACAGATCGAGCAAAGATGCAGCTGAGAATCTTGTTGGTGGGAGAAACAATAGGTAAGAAATGAGGAAGGAGGAGAATTTACAGCTTCTGGTTTTTTTGTTTTTTTTTTAAAGTCATCCAATTTCAATTAGTGGCAAGAGAAAATATAGGCTAGCTCTGAGCTGCTCTGAGATCTCTACTTTCTTTGATCCATTGTTTTTACATTAGTTTTCAACTCTGGAAAACCTATCCTCATCAATAAAGGGAAAGTGAATCATTTTTCCTGGAATGGAATCCTTTGTCCTTCCTCATTTTTTTTCTAGAATTGATCCAAGATGGGAAGAAGTCTCTGTTTTCTGAAACATGATTGGGAAGCAGCAATTGTTTCCCGAGCAATAGGATTTTATTTCTTCATTGTTGTTTCAAACTTGGATTAGGCTCCTTCACTTGACTGGAATTCAGCTGGGCTCTTTGAGAGCTTATCTTGTAAGGTCTAAAGTTTTTGCAATTATTAAGCATTATGATTCCTGTAAGTCCCAAGAAACAAAAAGAACAAGCAATGATGCATATATGGAGCTTTGCAATATGCATTATTTGCATTTTCAGTTCTGCTTTATTTATTTTCTATTATCTCCTACAATCCCCATTTTGCAACACTAGCTTTGAAAACAGCACATTTCACAGACGCTGCAAAATCAATTGTGTGTGACAAAATAGGAGGCTAATAGACTCAGGCAGATTTGCAAAACCTCAAATTCGATATAAAAAATTAATAACATAAATGAATTGAACAGAGATCTATGTAACTGCTTTTCAAAGATGCCAGGGCTGTCTGCAAGCTATAGCCAAAAAAAAAAAAAAAAAANACAGAAAAACTGGCATTGCATTCATCGGATTGTTGCAACCACCATCTTGCTATTTTTTTTTTTTTACAGCCTGCATGTTTTAGACAGAGTGTGGGAAAATTAAGAGCAATGATGGTGAATCTTCAAATACGTCCTGAGAATTGATGTCAGAGTTCAGGGCTCCTGAGACAAAAGCCACTGGCTGTCCAGCCAAAATGGGTAGGAACATAAGGAAAACTGTCAATTTTCAGGATGGCAGATTCTGTTCATTGCATTGGTTTCCATATTTGCTGAGTATTTAAGCATCAAATAAAAAACTGCCTGAATAAATAAAAATGCTAAAATTATTAGAGATCAAAGTTGCTTTGTAGTGAGGTATCTTGTAAAGGAGAGACAAATGATAAACCTTGAGCTCTTTGTAAAAAGATTAAAGGCAGGATACAAACAAACAAACTTCAGAAACAGGGTGCTGCCAGAGTATTAAATATCAATATATGCAGAACTAGCTCGATACCCGTGCTTCGCTACAAAACTATTTGGTCGGACTTAGTTTTTTGGGGGGGAAATAAGGGGGTGGGGAAATCTGCCCCTGCCTACCAGCATCCATCGGTATTCATCTGTCAGTCTGTGAGAGAGTTGAGGGTTATTTTGAAACTGAAACTATTTGATGTGTGAGCAAGAAGGAGACAGCAAGGAGCCTGGGCGTGGCTTAGCTCAACTGTTCTGTACTAAAGCTGCTTGGTGCTGTGAAGCTAAAACTGAACCTGAAACTCCTCTTCTTTATTTGTGTTTTGCATTTGGAACAGATTTCTTTTCAGGTGGGATGGGGAGTAGAACTCCTTAGCATCAGGGCATGTTAATAATAATATATAAAATACTAATGCTCTGATGGTCATTTTGAAAAATCCTTTCTTCGTGAGCACCTAGAAGCCAAGAGGAACTGACATTAAAGAGGTTTTAATTTTATTTCTCAGAAAACAACAGTTCATTGAATAGGTTAAGTTTAGATTCTTTCCTGGGCTTGTTTCCCCCCCCCACACACACACATCCTATTTCTGCTTTGTTTATGTGTATCTTTATTCAATAGGCTGGAAGTATACTCTGCCAAAACAAAACAACAGCCAAAAAAAAAAAAAAACCCACCTCCTGAGAGTAACAGGAACCAAAATGTTACTTCAGGCCCAGGATTGTGCCTGATTGCTCCTGTCCTTGGCTGAAGATAGAATCTGCAGGCATTCTTGGATTTTGTCAGGTTATTACAATTAAAAGTTGAGGTTTGGGGGCCAATATAAATAATCAGCTATTAAGGTAACTTGGGTACATCTGACCGAATGTCATTCCACACAAACATCCGCAGGAAAAGAGCAATGGCATTTTCCAATAAATCATTTATGTAACAAGAATGGAATGAACTTCAGTTCCAAAGCAAATATTCTTGCCACACATACAATAGCATTTCTATGCTGCCAAAATACAGAAAGTAAATCTCCAGTGATTGAGTGCTGAGATTAAAAAACAGTCACCTTGTAAGTCATCTTTGCATGTTCTGTACAAAGCCAGATCTTAATCTAACCATAATAGCTTACCTCTGTCTGGTAGGCATCAAATAAGTATCCAATTCCACTTGTATAATACTGGCACCTTTTAGTATATAAGGGCCTGGGTTCCTAGAAGAAAGAAAAGAAGAAAAACAAAGAAGAATTTAAAATGTTGTTTAAGTTATATTGCAGATGTATCTTTACTTCCCCTGTGCAGCTAAGCTCTGGGAGGTTTTAAGTGAAATCCAGATACAATCCAGATAATTTTGAACTTTGTCAACTATTTCCTCTTCAGCATGCACTGATTTGCTTGGAAATTAATTATAGAGTTGACTCAATTCAACGGTGTTCTGTATAACTTGGAAGTTTCCAAGTAGTCTCTCCTGATTGGCCAGGAAGGCCAGTAATAGATTGGTTTATTAGGAACCAATCCAAGGAGCCGCTCAAAGGTGGCAAAGTTAAAACAATGTCAATGGCTACAAGCTGGCAGGCAAGCCTCTATAAAAAGGGCTGCCACGGCTTGAGCCAATGTTCCGTTACTGTTGCTTTTAACTAATAAAGAGTTATTTGTTGGAACCCGGTCTACCGCGCTTCTTTTCCGGACAGAACACTGGCAACGAAGGTGGGATTGTCCTAAAGCGGAGACCGAGCATGCGGCGAGAAAACAACCACGCTAGACGAGATGGCTGGTAGTAACGCGCCGCCCGCACCCTTCAATCCCAATGAGGAAGATTGGGAGTCTTATATCTATCGTTTCCTGATGTTTCTGGAGATCAACGAAAGGGAAGAAATTTTGGATCAGTGAAAGAGGGCTGTCTTCCTAACACATTGTGGGCCAGCCATGTTCAAAATGGCAAAGG
>BHFT01049562.1:0-27588 GCA_004320025.1 Laticauda laticaudata | reverse complement strand
GCCTTGGGCAGGTCCCTCAGGGTCTGGCTCATGTAGGTGATGAAGGTGTTCCAGCCCGAGGATGCTCTGTCCAAGTGAACTAGCTGAGAGAGAAATTCTGTGCTGGTCTTCATTGTGTCCCTGATCTCCAACAGCATACTGTGGTCCTGGCCCTCCAGAACTTTTTCCCCAGCTGAACGCAACTACAGCCAAATTGATAAGGAAGTTTTGGCTGCAGTTGCTTCTGTCAAAAAATTTCATGAGTTTTTATATGGACACTATTTTGAGTTGATTACGGATCACAAGCCTCTGTTAGGCCTTAAAATCTAACTCCTAAAAGGAGTTAGATAAACTCCTCAGATTTTGTCTTCAACGATGACCAGGTGGACTTTATTTCTGGCTGCCTATTCCTATACATTGATTCATCAACCTGGCAAGAATCTATGCTACGCTGATGCTCTTAGTCACTGCCCACTAATTGTTCCTATGGAGGATCCTGCACCAACTAATGCTGTGTTCCAGATCAACTTCCCATCATTTTGAAGGAAATGATCAAAAAGGAGCTAAGTATCTCCTGACCCAGAACACAACTCCCTGTGCCACTACTAATAGGTCTCCGGCTGAACTTCTCATGGGTAGATGCCTGAGGATCACCTTAGACAGACTCCATCCGCATTACGCCCCAGTCACGCTTCTTGGGTCAAATAGCCAAGCAAGGGAATTTACTGAGAATGACCACGTCTATGCCCGGAACTATGCTGGACACCCCTTATGGATGCCTGGCCAGATTGTGGCAGTAACCGGTCCTAAGTCTTACAGGGTCCAACTGCAAGACAGGCACATCTGGCGCTGCCATATTGATCAACTTAGAAGGCATTGAAGTTCATCTGCAGATGGTCCTCAAGACGTTCCTGCAACAGAGAGACCGCCAGTGGCCAAAGAAACTTCCCATGGGTATGACAGAAACGCAAGCCTACCTGAACAGCCATCTGTTCCTAACCCAGAGACACCTGAAGCCGAGATGCCAGCTCCGTCAGCACCAGAAGTTGCCCAACAAGCAGAGAAGTTCCTTCCAGCAGCAGCTTCATCAGGACTTAGAAGATCTGACCATCTGCGCAAGCACCCGAGTTATCTGAAGGACTATGCATGCTCCCTTCTAGGGGAAATGAGTGTGGCATTCGGAAAAGACTGAGCTGAAGTCTTCACTCCGGTCCATGTTTCCAATGGGAACACAGACTATTCCTATTGGCTAATACCATTTGACAGCTGGCTATAAAAGGGAGCTGTCAAACGGCATCAGCTGTTGTCCGCCAACTGGCTGCCTTATTAGCGCAGCAGCCACAGCACCCTTTATTGCTACAATAAAGTAAAAAGCTGAAGTTCGCTCCGTGTTTGCCTCAGGTTATTCCGCCGTTCTACAACATTAAATGTTGCCACTTTGGGCTGTCAAAAGTCTAATAAATTCAGTGAAAAATAAATGGTCTATTTCTATCTCCTGATCCATTTATTGTAGGTTTGGAAATAGCCATTCATTCATTCATCTGTGACACTGAGGTAACGAGATGGAAAACTGCAAATGAGCAGAGTGCCATTGTTTTTCCATCTCCTTTCTTTTTTCTGACATTTGTTACTAAGGAAAACATTTTTCTGGGCTACTATTTTTTTCAGTGCTGTCAACTTTTGCATTTGTTTGTACTCTTCTGCCTTTTCATCCTGAGGGAATGCATTAATCCCTCATGCAAACTGAGACCTGAGCCCCTGCCATCTTAACAGCAATTTTCATTTTTACAATAAGTTTCTGAAAAATCATTATTCCAAGAAATTTCAGGGGGTAGAAATAATTGCAATTCTGGATGAATACAGGAAACAGAAAATCCACATTTAGTTGACATCTTGAGGCAAGATTGCTCTGAGCAAATAGTTACAGATGAATTTTTGGACATTAAGAGAAAATAGTGCTGAGACATATATTAAGTTGGAAAATCTTCAATGGCATGATAATTGTACATCTATAGATTTAGATTTGATTTATGTTTAATCATTCCTCCTACCACTCAATGCAATATAGATAGCAGCCCTTCCATTTTTTTTCTAATTATAGTTTTGCTGAAACAAAAGGATAGCTTGAGCTGAGATAGTTCCATTCCCAACAACTTAATTGCTACAAAACCCAGCTCACTCCTTCAAAAATTGCACAGTCAATTATGTATTTTATTTTGCTCAGTTGATTTAGTCATTCTCAGCCATTTAAAGCTGACCCGATTTCTTCTAGGGATGCTTGTTCTGCAATCTGTAGTGTTTTACTAAATTACAGTGACTTTCCTATTTTACAAAGTCTTTTAGCTCAATGTTTTGATTTTTTAGTAAGGTGTTTTTATTATTTTACTGGGAGCTTTTGGGGTCCCTCTTTGATTCTGCTGATTATTAATCAATGAATATTTAATATGCCCATAGTGTATTGAAATGTCCAGACACATGGTATTTTGAAATGGCTAATCTTTCATGTTGGGATTCATTTTTTTTTTTTTTGGAAATTTTATTTGCTTGGTTTCACAAGATAAATACAATAAAATGCTTTTTTGAAAGTAAGCGTTAATCCAGGTTAACTTCTCGGGATAGACACAATTCAGTTTCATAGCCATTTTTATGTCTATTCCATATCTTATGACTGTTTTAAACATTTTCTATATGCTTCTCCACCTTCTTTGAATTTATTCCATTTTATTTAATTAGCCATCTCCAATTCAATCATTATTATTACTTTGTCCGGTCCTGTTTCATTACATATTGCCTTTTCTCATTAAACAAAGTTTCTCCTGTTGACGATTGGATGTGCACACTTTATATCTTTTACAGTTTTATCCATGTATAAACCTTATTAGCTTTTCAAATTATTCTATACAGTTATAAACATTTTCAATAAATAAATAAACTTCCCATTCGATGTTCTGCTTGGACATTTCTTAAAATGACACACTATATCTTCCAAAATAATAAAATATGATTGAATTAAAAGCAACCACTGTAATTAAAAATATATGTATTAATCCAATTCAATTCTATCATAATGTTAATATCATTAAAATCTTATTCTTTAAAATTACTTTTCAATTAAATATCATACTTCTTATGGGAACATTTATAAGTTTTCATAATTCACTTATATCTTATAAAAACTGTACCTTTACAGAATCCCTTTTCCAGTAAATTTTCACCATTATCTCTAAAATAGCCCTGTTTCTCTTTATATCTTGTTTCTGTCCTTTGTAAGCCGGTCCCACTGCATACGATGCAGAGGATGTAAACATTAAAAAAAGCTTGCCATCTGTTGGAAAACACTATGCATCCGTTGTGTACTCATTGCATTACGTGTTTCATATGCTCTATCCGTCGAGCATCCGTCCACTGCGATTTCATCTGCACAAGAAGTTTTGAGCTGCACAAAACTTTGTGACGGATGAACTTTCCGCCGTGTACAATGTAAATCCTGAATACGAGCACAAAACGTCTATGTCCGTTTATCATCTGTTAAACGTCTGCTATATCTCTTACTGCTCCTCTTGGCATCCTCGCAACTCAATCCGCTGCAGCTGAAAATGGAAAGAGGGAGGAAAGAAAAGGTACATGGACATCTATACATCGCTTAGTAGCACGGAAAATAGAAAGGATGCGCTAGTGAACATTTTGCATCCGATATACATCACGCAGCATCCCTCTTCTTTTCCTTTAGGTGTAGCGTGATGTATCACTTCATCCGCTATGCGTCGCTTTGCAATTATCCCCAGACCCCTTCGAGGTGTCATCGCTCTCCATCTTACTGTATGCTGCTCCTATGTAACATCTGTTAACTTCCCCGTTACATAATACCCACTTCATTTCTTTTCTGTTCTGTTTCCTTCTGTTTATGCAAATTTTCGCACCTTTTTGAGTGGTGACAACAGATGTGGCCACCCCCAAATTTTGTCATCTTCTGTGTCTTTATGCATTACGTTTTTGCATCCATCAGGGCAGTGGACAAGCCTTAAACTTCTTTTTCTTTTCTGCTTCTCTGCTTCTTTCTTCTCTTCCCCTTTTTAGCCTTTTGTCTCGCTACCTCTATTCTCTCTTTGGTTATTCTCCTTCTTCTGTTGCTCTTCCAATAATACTCATTTTCCCCCTTTCCTTTTCTTCCCCAAAAAATTACTTGTTCATTAAAGATGGCTTCTTCTTTGTCCCAGTCTTTCTTGCTTTTGCAGACATTTCTTGTTGTTTTTCTTCATCGTTCCAAATTTCCATTTGTAAGAATTGAAAAATGAAGCCAAAAGAACCCCTCCCTTTCTTGTGCATCTTCTTTGTACTTTTTTAAGTTCCATTTCAATTCATCCTGAAATAGTGCCATTGTATAAATTTTTAACAACAATCCCAAATTAATTTTAGTCATTCAAACTGCAATAACCAAGAATCCATAGAAATTACCAGTAATCCAAATATATGCAGTTGTTTCTTTTTTGCTTTTTTTTTTCACTTTCTCTTCCCAGGTTTCTACTATTTTGTTGCCAGTTTCGGTTAAAATATATCTTTTAGAAGTCTTGTTGAAGTTTTACTGTAGATTCCTTTTAATTCCAGGCGTCTCTCCCTTTTTCCAAGATCCTGCCCTTTTATTCTTTTTTCTCTTTTCCTGCTTATAAATTTTTTTTAGTGTTCAGAAATCTTTATTATCCCTTTTGACATTTTGTTTTATTTTCAGCTTAATTGCCTGTTGATGTCAAGCGGATTTTTTTTCTGATTTCTTCTTTTAAATCTCTTAGTTGTCAATATAGGAAAGGAGAGAAGAGAAAAAAAAACCATTCCTTTTCACTTTCCTTCGCTGCTTCAGACTTTCTTTGGAATGATGGTTTTTTTTTTCTTAGTTTAAATTCCAGGGTACCTTCGTTGTTGCTTTTGCAATTTAACCCGTCAGCCAAAACTTTCACGTTCTTATCTTCCTCCTGCCACATTCTTTTCCAGTTGAGTTCTTCTTTGAGGTGGCCATTTCTGACCACGCTGCAACCGCCTATCGGGAAAGGAGTATAATGGACCGTGAGGAGGAAGAGATGCGGTTCTCTCCTCAACTCTGCTGGCAGTCTTCCCTCTCTTCACCACCTCTACAGGGTGGCTTAGTCCCAAACCAGCTGCTCAGGTGCTCGTGTGAGCCCAGACTGTAACCATGCACAATGGGATTTCTGTCTGTCGCCAAAGAAGCTCAAACCAGAGATAGTCCGGATTCTATCCTTTCTGAATGCTAGTTTTCTCAAGAAAAAAAAAAAAATCTAATAAGTGAAGTAGCAAGATTGTCAAAGAAAAAAAGACTTAGATGGCTTAAAAGAGATCAGACCAATGAGATGTTTCACCTGTTTCTTCTGCACATCATGTTTCTGTGCTTAAGCAGAGAAATCTCTTTGCCATGAATCCTTAACTAGACCATCTAATCTACTTTCCATTTTCTTTGCCAGGATAACAGCTGCCACTATGGGGCCAATCTTTTTACATATTTATTCAGTGGCTGAGATATTAAAACTTCAGTGTGAAGTGTTGGAGGATATCCAGAAGATACTTATTTGTAGTCTACATTCAGCACATATACACAAACACAAAAGGGATAAACACCATGGATTTTCCAGAGCAAGGCAGAGTATCACTTAGCAATGAAAAGGGATAGCAATTTAACACTGAAGGATTTTCAGCTTTCTCATTGTTAAAGTTAAATGCTTGCATTATATTTTTGTACAAATATGTTACATGTATTTTGATCTTTTTTGGCTAAGTTATGGATTATGTCTGATTTATTCATGTGGACACACATTGCCATCATAGTGTATGATGGGATGTATCATGGGATTCCCATGAGATGCTAAGATAAATCTGACACTAAGTATGGGTAAGCTACTTATTCATCAGTTCATTCCCTGTTACAACATCAAATTGGGGCACTTATAATTGGTTGTTTATCAGGCAACTTTTTCATGGCTGACTGACAATACTTTCTTAAAAATAAAATAAAGCAAAGTAAAATAAAATAAAGCAGTTTGGTTATTTTGACCCTGTTACAATATCCCTTCCTGCTGGGAATATAAGGAAAAAACTGAGAAGAATAGATTGCAATGGAATGGTCTGATTAGACAGCCATCCTAGCTGTCTAGCTCTGTTGCCAGAGGCCAGATATTTGCATCTTATTCAAAGTATTGTTTATAGAAATAAATTGCAAACTAAAATTTAACCAATGAACTAAATTTCAAGTGTTTGTTAATTCTAATCACTACATGGTTTAATTTGTCACAATGATGTGATAATTCAGACATGTAATTTCCTTAGTTTGTTTTCACTGTTTGATAAACTGCTAGATGTCATGTCTCCTAGTTGATGAGATAAGAATCTGCAGTGAATAAGAGTCTACATTACAATGTACTCCTCTATGTGTGTGACAAGAGGAAGAAACATCTGCAAGAAAATAAGCAAGTGTACCAAGGATCTCTTTTTTCAACCCTGAACTACAAGTATTTTTCTTTATTGGAAAAAAGTTGCTGAATGCATGGACAAATGTTTCTTTGTAAATCAGCTCATTCAATCCTGAACTGATCAATCCTGGTAAATATATATCTTCTTTTGTAATTTAAAAATTTGAATAACTAAAACCTTTAGAGACAAAAAAGTAGCTGTCTCATGTGCTTATTCCATCTCTAATTACATACATACATACATACAAACATACATTCCATGATCTATCATATGTAGAGCTTTTTAATGTCTGCTTTGGGGTTTTGAAAGTGATAAGAATAAACTTTATGGAAAATATATACTTACAACATATATTGTATTTATATTTACAATGGGAAAAATCCATGTATTGCATTTTTGCTTTGCAGGGTACACTATGACAGCTTAACTAAATTTAATTTCATTTAAAGAACAATATTCATAAAAAATCATTAGATGCTGCTAAGCATTTAGTGGAAGCCTTTCAGGCAGTCCCAAAGAAGCCTTCAACTTGCATTTCATATTTTCTTCTTTTCAAGCATCTTTTTAAGCATTTTATGTGGAAAAAAAAACATAGATTCTGTATAACTCCCTAAGTGACATTTTAATGCAATTTTCTTCCCAAAGAGATTGGTGAGAGAGCATTTGGAAAATGAAATTGTCTTAGTAGAGCTGGTGGGTGACAAATGTTTCATCTAAGTTACTTCATTATATGAAGTGACAGAGAAAATCAGAGCTCTGTTGGTTACCTTGGATCAAATAATTCAAACATCTGGAGGCATTATATTCCCAAAATGTACTAAAACAATTTGAGATATTTTAAGAAAATCTCAAATGAGTTTATTTCTTAGTCCCATATTTAGGTGAAATTTAAATGCAATATAGTGACAACAAGAGTTGGGTGGGGTTTTTTTGCAAGTTAATCCCCTTGTTTCCTTTTGGATGTGAAGGAAATCAATGGATTTTTCTTTTTTCTGTCACTGTAGCTTTTCTTGAGGTTCCTTTGCTAAAACCTAAGAAGGTTTTAAACCAAAAAAACATATTCTAACATTTATGAATAAGTATTAATACTTTATCATACTTATTCATCATCATTAATTTTGAAGCCATTTTCAGTTTCCAAAACATTTTAGTATCTGGATGATTATATGGTGCCAGACACAACTTTTTATGAACTATTGCATAAAATGAAAAATTTGTTTTATTTGGAACCCAAAAGAAAAATATTTTATTTCAGTTGTTCTGCCAAATTGTTTCAATGAGGCTGCAGGTCAGGAGGACCATATCTCCGAATATTGTGATTGTTTCAGGTATGGGCCAGAACAAAATCCAGATGGTGTTATGGCCAAGCAGGCCAAAGTAAGTGAACTTCATTCATCTCCTTTATATTTCTCTGAATGGTTTTTATGTATCAGCCTATTGTCAATATTTCTTCTTTCTTTTCTTGTTTCATTTCCAAGACTTTTAGCTTCAAGCACAGCATATTTAATTTCTCCAGCTTCTCCTTTGTGCAATATTCTTCCCTTAGTTATCAGTGCCCTTGGCTTCAAGTGTGGTACAGCTAGCAACCTCTTCCTCTCTTTCTGGATCTTCTTAGCACCTTCTTTACTCCATCAACCCTATGCCATAAGTGATGTCCTTGACTTCAAGCACAGCACATCCAACCAGCCTACCAATCTTTCCTCTTGTACTTCCCATTGCCCTCCTTTCCTTCCTTCTTCTTAGTGTCATCACAAACATTCTTATATTTATTGTATGCAGATTCTCTTCATCCAGAATACTTCTGCTGGGAACACACATTTCAGACCAAGTTAACAATACACATGTTCTTTGGTTCAGATGTGAGACATTGAAAACTTGTATGCAGAATATTTTCCACATCTGTATTATCAATTTACTTTCCATATGCAGCTGGTGTCCCAGAATACAGAAAAGAACAATTCCAAAATCTCAAAATGGGGGTGAAATGCATTTGCTTTGTATATTAATTATTGGTGTTTTCAAAATCAATACAAAAAGTATAAATCTATTTTTTCACTTCATTGAATGTTGCAATGCAGACCTGAAAATGAAGCCCTTTCAAGGGAAATAATTAAATGTCCTTCATTAAGAGGAATTCAAAAATTTTACCAATCAGAATTGAAAATTGATATTACATACTGAATTATTGAATAATTGGTCAGCTGGAATGTATGCATTGGCTGACAATTTTTTCACGGATCTTCATGTCCATGAATGACCACAAAAGTGATGCGAGCATTGATTTTGCAGTTACAAATAAATTTTAGCAGCCAAACTGGTAAACACTGAATCTGCAAATAATGAGAAATAACTATCAAAAAATTTCACATTAAAAGGTAAAGTGACTTACAAGTCAAGTTTGAATGATGAAAATATCCATGTGACTATTTCAGTAATTACATGGAAGTGATTTGTTATTATATGTGCTCTGGCCTATAATCATGAACCACTCTGCATTGCCTGTTAATATTCAGCCAGCATAACTAGTTATATAAATACATAGCATATAACAAAATTATTAGACAGAATCAAAAACTCCCTATAGTATCTTTGCCAAGATTATGATGTGACAAATCAAGTATCCACGTACACTATATGGATTCACAAATTAGTAAACAGAGTTACTTTGAGTTTAAATATTCAGAACAATTTATGGTATTAATTACAATTTTATAAGAGTTGAATGTTTAAATATTCAAAACTAGTTCTTTCTTTTGCAATATGTCATTTTAAGTGTATAATAAAACAATAGGAAATGTATTATTGGGAATACGCTGGGCATCTAACAACTCCTTTTCTTTTTCCTATAAAAACAATTCATGGATACCATGTATTTGTTTTCCAAACAAAAATATTGCAATTATTCAACATCTTTCAAGAAAAAAAATGATAATGATCTCACCTCATTTTGGAGATCTCTGATCATTTTGCTTTTTCTTTCCATTTCGGTCTTCAGAAAATTAATCTGGAAATGTAAATTTGAAGAATTTATTGTAAATCTTGCTCTCGGTAAGCTAATAAGGCAATAAAATAGTGTCTACCTGTGGCTACATTACTTCAGCTGTCAGCTGAAGGTTTCTTTTATTGTTCATTTGTACCAAGAGCAGTTCCAGCAGTTTTATTCATCTCAGTCTGTTTTAAATCCAACATTTAAATATTTCAGCAAAGCCTTTTTGGATTTTCAGAATCACTGATTTATTAATAGAAAGACCCATCCACTCCTTGTATAGGTGTCTTTTGCCTCTTCTTAATTCTGAATATTCTCTTTACACTAGGCCTATTCACCCAGAGTAGAAGAGTGATTGTGGTGGACATACTGTAAAGGAAGCCTTTGTTTAACATCTCGCCAGACTATATTTTACCATTCCCTCTCTTCAGATTAAAATAGGACTGTTTTCCTCCTGTCCCCAGAAAAAAGTGGAAAAAAAGAAGTCAAATATTGACCCAGCCCCATTCCTACAACCAGTGATGGGATTCTGTTTTTTGTATTACTGGTTCTGTGGGCATGGCTCGGTGGGCTTGGCAGGAGAAGGATACTGTAAAATCTCCAGTCAGAGTTGGTATTTGCTGGTTCTCTGAACTACTCAAAATTTCCGCGACCAGTTCTCCAGAACTGGTCAGAACCTGTTGAATACCATCTCTGTCTCCAACCCTACATGCAAAGTTGCTGTAGGTTATAATTGTTTGCTTATTATAAAATAGTCTTCCAAATAATAGCTTTATTAATCCTGCATTAATGTATGGATAAGTTAAAAGGGTAGAACACATAGAATAAAATATAAAAGCTTGCATTTTCAAGGACTTTACAAATTGTATGTCTAACTTATTTGTAATTCATAATATATTAATATATTTTTCATAATTATTCATAATGAATGGTTCTCTAGGAATTGTGAGTTTTTTGTGTGATTCCAGAAATGATTTTTTTTTTCTGTATGGCAGTGAAAATGGAAAGATTCAGTCTCGAAAAATACCTTTGAATTGTTTGCACAGGATCTATAGCAGCAGTTTATAACTGAATAGATTATTTTCACACACATTTATCTTGCTAGAAATATATTATTGGATTGCCAAATTGCTTAATTCCAGGAATAACACTCCTGTTTATAGATTGCTTAAGTTTATAATAATAATAAAAAATCTCAAAGTTCTCAGCAGACTTCCAATAATTTTGAACAGCTTGATGAAGTAAGGCTAAAGTAAATTAATTTCACACATTTTTCACAAATGACTTCAAAAGCTCTTAAGCAGGTTTTATTGGATTTCTTCTGCTAATTTTCTCTCCTGTTGCCTTTATTGTTCTTTTTTTCCTCACTTTTTTCTTTACCCTTTTTTCTTAAAAGAAGCAAGGACAATGTTTTAATGAAGTCCTCAAAATTATTTAAGATGGCTCACTTACTTTATATGTGGATTATTAATTCTTCAAAGCAATTCTGATAAAGTATAGTAGAAAGATCAAAGGTTCAATAGGTCTTCAGATCCAGGCTGCAAAGAGATAACAGCAGACAACTGTCTGCTTACTTTCTAGTAAATGTCCAGAATTTTGCAGCCCAGATCAATGAAACTATTTTTATTTTCCAGCAGCTGGAGTTTCACTATATTAGCATATTTAGAAGTGTATATGTGCAGGGGTGGGATTCAAATTTTTTAACAACCAATTCTGTGGGTGTGGCTTAGGTGGTGGGAGTAGCTTGGTGGTCATGTGACTGGATGGATGTGGCTTAGCGGTCATGTTATTGGCTGGGCATGACTGATTCAATATCATTCACATCGAGGCACACATTTCCTCACCTGGTCTCTTATGACTGTGGGGATGCTGCAACAATGGTAAGTGTGAAAAATGGTCATAAGTCACTTTTTTCAGTGCCATTGTAACTTTGAATGATCACTCCACACAAGCAAAGTACCAGCAAAGGAGGGGGAAAAAAAGTCCGGAGATGTTCCAGAGACAGGAAGTCTAGTCCTGCCAAGAATGTATAAGGGTTAACGGAGAGGCAGTTTTTGTCAGCAACACCAGAATGTTTCCTTCCTGCCTTCCTTACAGGATTAGGCCAGTTCATGTCTTCTAACAACCGGTTCTCCAAATTGCTTAGAATGTTAACAACTGGTTCTAGCGAATAGGTGCGAACTGGTAGAATCCCACCCCGTATACGTATATCTAAATAATAAGAATATGTGTGAATGAGTTTGTATTTCATGAAGGCCTAGCCATCCACCCCAGCAACCTGGAGGGTTCTGCAGAGACCTATGGCATGAGAGGAAAGATTTTATTCAAAGCTGTTATATTACAGTATCCAATTATTTTATTCATATATTAAAAATGAGTAATCTTAAATATGTGAAAGCTTACCTTAGCCCCACCCACTTATTGGCTCCAATGACGCCCCTTTTTTTTTTTTTNTGGCTCCAATGACGCCCCTTTTTTTTTTTTTGAGAAGTTCGTGCTTTCAATGCTTTGACAGGAGAGAAACCTTGACATATTCAATACCAAGATCGCTTACCCAGATCTTGCATTATCAGGTTTCTTAATTATAGGAAATTTTTCCGTCTGAGCTTTTTGGGAATCCTGAATTATTATAACAAATTAGTATATATTAGTATATATTAGTATATGTAGTATATTTTTGCATTGTTTTGTGTTATAGAAGGGCTGTCAAACTTATAGCCCATAGGCCGGATGCATCAAGCACTGGTTATGCCCATGCCCAATTTAGCAAAAGGGAAAAAAGTCATTATACATCACATGATGACACTGTGATAACGTGAGTCATCTACATCTGGAAGCTGCAATATAACAGCTTTGAGCACAATCCTCCAAGTTGGTAGGATGGCACCCCATGTTATAGAAACCATCTTGTATATTGCTTCTAACAAAGATAATATATGGAGTGGGGAGAGAGAAAAAACAAAGTGAATTAACTTTCTAGATCTACATTTTGTAGTGGTTTGTACAAACCATGTTTGTAGTGGTTTGTACAAACCATGTTTGTAGTGGTTTCCTAAAAGGAGAAAGAGACATTTTAAGAGAAAACTTCTTTTTTTTAGAAGGGCAAAACTTCTTATCATGAGAAATGGGGCTACATGCAAAATAACAGCCATGTCTTGAGATTTCAAAATACATGCAACTTGAAACAAGGATCACAGTATAAAGTTTATAAATGTAAGAACCAAGGTATGCAAAATAAGCTTTAATGCATGACCATCTTGCAGATATGAACTTAACATGAGTCTCTTATTCTTAAAACATCTGGTTTTTATTCTAGTATTTTACAAATTGATTATAAATTATGTACACTGTCAATGGAGAGAGACAAAATAATTCTCTATACCAGTGATGGCAATGCTTTTTGGCACCGAGTGCCCAAAGTGCATATGTGCATGTGCTCAACCCTCAAAATGCAATAAGCATGTGCCCCCTGTGCATGTGGTTTGTCCCCCATGCATGAACCCTGCCTCTGTGCATGCGTGCACATCTCCTGCATGCACCCGGACCCCCACACATGCATGGCAGAGACCCAAAGACCAGCTGGCTGGTGAGAAGCACATGCATATGCATGGCAGAGCTGAGCTAGGATGACAGCTCGCATGCCCACAGAGAGGGCTCTGCGTGCCACCTCTGGCACGCAGCCACAGGTTCACTATCACAGGTTCACTATCACTGCTCTATACCCTGTCAAAGTAATTTCCAAGTACAGAGTATAACAATTTGTAATGAACAACTCCAAGAATCCTTAATCACATACAGAAGATCTTCACTAGGCAACTATCCTTCATCTGTAGAATACAATACAAGAGATATTCAGCTGTATAATGCTGAATGTGAGCAGAGAATTGACAACTGACCTTTGGAATAATTCTTCAATAAAACCATCTCTTCATTGCATTCTGATTTAAAGTAACTGTAAAAAAAAATCATTTCTTTTTCACAGTAATAGTCTTGTTACAATTATACTCTTCTCTTTTACTCCCCATTCTCTTTATAATGCTATCTTAGCACCTTAAATCATGAGATTATCCCAGATAAATTGTTTTTAATTTAAATGGGTAAATCTTAACAAGTAATGATGAAAGCAGAGAAATCTCAGAATACTGGACTTGCCTATTTCAATGGTACCTGCAAATATATATTTTTAAAATAAGCAAATATGCAAGGATTAAAACCAATCAATATTCTATATTCAGCATAGATACTGTAGCACAACAAATTAGTCAAAATCTCAATTTAAAGGCTAGGTCACACTGGCCGACAGATGCAAAACATATGTAAAAAGGACACAGCGGACGAGCAAATTTTCCATCCATCGTGTTATCCGCTCTCAAACGGGAAAAAATTCACAAACGATGGAAGACGGCGGTGCAGGACGTACGAGGATGTTAGCGTGCTCAATGAGCTGCAGATGAGCGAGGAAGCGGATGGCATGTCCGGGTTCGGGGAGCCGCAATCGAGTAGCGGATGGAGTGGTAGCGGATGTGTGCGGTGACGCAGATGCATGGTGCTGCGGATGCGTAGCGAGCCAAGTGTTCACTGCACATGCGGGGAGGCTGCATTGGAGCTCTGCCGTATCAAAAAACAGCTCGCCAAGAGTCACCATTAGAGGGGGAAGACTTGGGTTTGGCCCAGGGGGAAGGAGCTTTTTTTTTTCCTTTTTTTCTTCCGACATGGAGAGAGGAGCACTGTGCCTATCTGCCCCCTGGAAGAAGAACAGAAACCATCCACCCCTGTGTGACTCTGTGTGGTGTGTTCTGTGGTGTTTGTGGTGCTTCTCCCATGCTGTTGCTGGTGCTGGTGCTGGTGTTGTTGGGTGTTTACATGCTGTCTGTTGCTGTGTGGTTTGCTGTTGTATGCTGCTTTTGCCTCGTTGTTGTGGTGTTTGGGGCCTAGCTCTCTCAGCCCTGTGCTGCAATGCGCGCTCTCTTTACGATGTATGGAACTCGCAATAGAGAGCTCCAAGAGATGAGAAAGAAGATAAAAAGCGAGAGGAGCCTTGATTGTAGAGAGAAGTGGGGCAACATTTATTTTATATATATTCAACGTTCTCAGCATGAAACAGCTATGGATTGGTGGTGTTAGTGATAAGAGCTTAAGATAGGCTTGGGTTATATTTCCGATATTGAAAGTTCAAGTGTTAGGGGTATATCCTGCTGGATATGTCTTGAGAACAAGCGGAGCGGTCGTCGATAGCTGCATGCGGATATGGTAGCAGGTAGCAGGAATCAGAGGCAATACTCCTCTATCTGTGTGACTCATATAGTAGGTGGGGCGAGTTCTCTTTCGCTTGGTTCATTCCTTGTCCTTTCCTTATATTGATGTGTTGATTGTGTCTAGAAGGAGCTTTATGTTCACAGCTGACGGGATAAGGAATATTCAGCATATAGTCTATACTGTGATATGATTTTGGCTATCTGTCTTAATGCGCGCTTTTCACAATATATTTTTGTCTATACGACATGATGCTGTTTTCGATGTTTGAGAAAAGCTATCAATCTTTAAAGCACTGTAGTGTGTTCTAAACATCTCCCCTGAGTTAATTGCGTGCAGGCAGAGATTAGATACGCTCAGCTTATCGGGCGAGTATTCTATGTTTCATTTTTTTTATATGATCGATATGGCGACAGTAGTTAACTATCTGTATATACGTTTATTCGGTCACGTTTCAGGTTCTTCTTTGCATTGCTACTTCTTCCCTTCTGGCATGGTCAACTCTCTGGGAACATGGTTTCCATGTCACTATGAAATTATAAATTTGCGGTTGCCACAGCCTTTTAATTTAGGCGTTATTGAAAGTGCGTATGGGGAATAGTGATTGCTCCCAGACATGTAGGCCCAGCCGGAGTAGCATGATTCGCTGCACGCTGAGCGCATTTGATACGCTCACTCATAAGAACTGTAGAGCTGTGATCGCAGGCTTGCATCCGTAACGATCGGTACCCTCATTACTGTTTGAACAGCACAACAGGAATGAGATTCTTGTATTCATTGAGTGCTATGTGGGCATAAAAAGACCAGAGCCTGGAGAGCCCTTTGGAGCCTTATTTAAGCAAAATGCATCTGAGTTCGCTGTGTGCTAGGGAGAGCACGTTTCTCTGGAGTAGTTTACTGCTCTCCAGCATAGTCAGCAAAGGGAGGTTGATGGTTCAGGCCTCCGGCAGATGGCGGAATCAGGTATATGTATGATGAGCAAAAGTGACTGGGTGTTGAGCAGGGAAGGGTTGAATGATCTCCTGCTTGTTGTTTGTCTGTGGTGATAGGATGACTGGGGTGCAGGTTAATTAGGACCGGTGACCTTCACTATTCTGCTCGAATTGGATACTTTGTTAATTGTACAGAATGTCTCTGGATACGCAGGATCTCGCTTCTGATATTCACTATACGACACTTCATCAGCAGAGACTATGGTTTGCTCATTTTAGTATGTCTGCATTTGCATGAGTCGCTATACCTTGCTCGCTTATTTCGAGAGACTCAGACTGCATAGGGACGATGTGGTAACTCTTGGGCATATCCTTGTACATCTACGTGGATGATGCAATATATATCTTATAAGCAATGTCTCATCTTAGGATGATGAGCTCTGACGATCAAACCTATCAAATGTACAAGACATGCCGTTTTTAAGACGGTATCCCTGTTAGAATGCATGAACTCGCATGAGTTTGTTATTACTTTAAAAGCCAAAACCATTTGTTGTTGTATACCAGTCTCTGTGAGCATGCTAGATCCTTTTTTTCGGTCTTTAAAGTCTGCTAAGCGGTATTTAGATAGCTAATCATCAGCGCAATGCTATATGCTATTATTCCCTATTCCCTGTTATGCCTGTTGCTTGGGGATAGGTCTCAGTGATTATATCAATTCTCTCGAGCTACTTCAATCTCGGCCTATGAGGAGTTACGCTTGAAGGTTAATTGTACTCCTAGTCTATGTATTCGTAGATTATAATTTTTTGTGCTCGTTGAGCAGCGGAAAAACATCAGCTTAATTAGAAACTACAGAGTGAGAAGACTTAGATTAGTTCACTTTGATTATAAAGCAGTGAAGACAGAGCTATTGGAGAAAATTTGTCGTTCTTATGCTATTGGTTATCTTTTGTTCTACATACATTACGTTTTTGCCCTATCTAGAAATAATGGCCGGTGATAGCTTTACTTTGAATTTTTGAGTTATTTATGGATGTCGTTGTGTTGTTTGTCTTTTTGCTGCAACTAGAGACTTGATTGATTAGTGTTTTATCATATATTCTTGTATCTGCTTATATTTTATGTCTTCAGTACGTGAAGCACTATTTGTAATCTCTCAATTTATTATTATTTTTTTCACAGTAAGCTCATTGTCATCCTATTTACGAATCTTTAGATTATATGTCTAATTTAGGAAGTTTACTCTAAGCTTTGTTCCTGAAAAGGTATTTATGGATTGCAGTTGTATACAGATATAATTCAAATTTTTATATATCGCGTAGACTCTCTTGATATTTATAAATTTTATGCTAAACTGTAGGTGTAGTGCATTCATTCATTCGCCTGGGAGTCCTATCTACGTAGTGTTTGACGATTTCTTTGTCCCCTTTGTCCAGTAAAAGAGTATTTTTTTTTACAGTACTTTAAATCAGATGCATGAATTTATTGAAGATATTTCCAAGGGTGCGCTGTGTTCCTGCAATTTTCTTGTCATTCAGACCAACGTATAGCCAGCTTATTGTAGAAGCAGCCTATATATCTCTTGCTTGTATGTGTGTTCTATAAGTGATTGGTAGTAGGGGTCTTATTGTAGGGATAGCTTACATCGTCCAGACTTACCGACTTCTATGTTCTAGCTATGTTTCAGTTCCCAAAGTTGTGATCCTCTCAAGTCTAGTTACATTCGGAGTCTTGACAGGCAAGTGCTTCTGCCCTATCAGCTGTAACTTAGTCAGCCCCGTTTCTGTTCCACTGTTGGCTGACTTGCCCTCTGAGAGCACTGTGGCTGTTGCTCAAGAAAGAGGCCTTTCCAAGGCTATTCATGCCATTCTCCAAACATAAGCTGGGTCGCGTTGCAGAAGAAGATTGCCTTGGTCTGTGAGCCTGCAGGCTAAATTGCATCCATTAGACGGTGCCTCGCCGGTTTGTAAGGACGGCATGATGTTGGTATCTCCGTGACGGGCCAGCTGGTTTTTTGGCGTGTTTGTGCGCTATGAGTAGTTTTTGGTTTGGGGCTCAGGATGCACGTGCGGTAGCAGTAGCGTAGAGACTGTGTCTACAGTGTATGAGGTGTTGGTGTTCGAGGTGCTATTAGTGAGTGATTCGTCTCACCTTCGTAATCGCACTTTGGATGACAGGGAAGGACACTTCAATTCTCTTTTTATTCTCATCTGCTGAGAGCAATTTTATACAGAGTGCCTTAAGAAGTCATATAGCAGATCTCATTTGATGCCATGATTTCTTGAAAGAGTCCTATAGCTTTTGCTGCTTCAGAACTTATTTATCATGCAGCTCTCAAATTATTATCGGCATTTTTATTCATCAGTAGCGGTGTTTTATATATGATAATGTTTGTTTTGTCTTCTCCCCTGCTTAATTCAAAAAAATGGTAATCGCAATGTTAAGGTAATCTTATTGTGACGAGTATTCAAATCTTTAGGTATACAATTCTCAGAGTGTATTTAGATATAGAGACTTATTGTGTTTGAGTTGCTATATGAGCTTCGGCAAGTACTGTCTCGTATCGGATTGTTTACATTGTACCTGTGTGATACATGGGTGATTTTATTTTTGCCTTTTTCCATTGGTTTCCCTTTATTTATTATCTTTTCAAGTATATAGTGCGCTTGGTGATACGTGATAGTGGTTTCGAGTATGTTTTCTTTTTGCTATGTTTGCTCATACTGCTGGTGTTTGGCAATGTGCCCTTCTTTCTCTCACATATCTTCTCTCCTTTGTAAGATAGGCTTGCCCTTCTAAAAAAGGTAAGTATTTTTTTCTTCGTGTGAAATGTTGTCGTTCTTCTGTCATAGTGTGCTGGATACCCTTTTATAGACGCTATAGTTCTCTCTTCGAGTTTGTGTTTGTTACAGCACTACAAAGTGATCTAGAAGTTATTATTTTGTTTTTTCTCTGGCTAGCCCAGGTGCAAGACCTCACAGCGTCTTTACTGTAGATTACTTGTACATCTTGAGAAGGGCAGTTCGACTGCTGGCAGTGGCATGTGGGGACCTTTATTTTACCTGCATAGTGATCTTTCCCGTCTCTCAGTAGTTTTCCTTTGTGGCTTTGTCATCTTCCACTTCGGCCGAGTATTAAATTCTTGTGCTTTTCTCACGTGATTTTATTGGTTGAGTTTGTCAGTGTGAAGCCTTAAATATTTCCATAAAAGAATATTCCCCGCATCCGTTATAGTACTGTCGCTTGTTGTTCAGTTCGTTTACAGCTGAGTTTATGTTGGGGTTTGTTCTTTGGTTTGTCTTTATAATATTGCTCGTGGCCATGTGATCTGGTGAAGGCAAGAGTGTGATAATGCATTCCTTCGAGGATCGCTCTTCCTGCTCCTTTGTAGTTTTGAACTAGCACTATATCTCTGCTTTGAGAATACTCTCCTGAGTGTCGAAAAAAGTTTTGACTCATTTACTTGTATCAGCTCTAAGTTCATACATTTTTCCTCACGCTTTAGTTGTAATGGTGCCGTGATCGAGGATGATGGTTCCAACTGCAGTCATTGTGAGCGCAAGACACTGTTCTATAGTTAAGGTAAGCCGTGCTAATGCAAAAGTCCTTGCCATTTTACAAGCGCTCTTAGCTAATGTTAGACATATGTTATGAGTTTTGTCCTGATTGCTGTGGTCTCTAAGCGGCACTGCACGGTACGAATTCTCTCAGACTGAATACACAAAGTTTAAATGAGGGGCGTTAGGCCATTGAGAGCCATTAGTTGCTGTGGCTTGATAGGCGCTTTACCTACTGTGTGAAGATTGTCTACTCATCTGTGCTTAGACTTTAATCTCTCCATGTGTGGCTTAATTATTAATACGTTTGATATTCGCTCCAGGTTTTAACCATCTTTCATTGAAATAAAATTTTCCGTCATTTCATGTTTAGACTCGTCTCTGATTGTGTTCTGTTGGATAGTGATGCTATTGTCTCGGGTTCAATGGGATCCTATCCTTCGTAGTCTGCTCCAATCTCAACAGATGTCTCACTATAAGGTCTTCATTCTTTAGTTGTCTATGCCCAAGATAGTAGATACAGAGAGATTTTTTTTCCCAGAGATTTGGCAATGTGCTAGCCATTTCTAGACCTATATCTCTTAGTGAGTACCAGTTTGTTATAATCTACCTCAAATATGAGAGAATCCAGGTTGTTAGAGAGTATTCTCAATCTAGATCTCATGTTATTTCTTTTCCTTCTGTTCGCCTCGACCTAGGAGCAGTGATGAGAAGGGTTAATCGTCATGAAATGTTGAACTTTATCTTATTCTTTGCGCAGATACTATGTTTCACGTAGTTCTCGCGGACGTGTTTTTTTCCCCTACTATCCCTATTGTCTTTAGCTGTCCTGTGTACATTGAAGTGTTGTAAATCTGTGGTTAATGGATTTATTAGTTTGTATACATATATAGTGTCATGAATAAGAAAGTGTGATTCATTTTCTACAATTTACTTATTTTTTTAACTTTGATTTGTGTATAGAGCGTTTTTTGACCCATCTAGTCTGTAAACTTGGCCTAGGGTGCTCGAAATTTGTTGAATGTAATTATCTCGATTCTAGTGTTTCACTTGTAGTAATTGTTAAGTTTATTCAAAATAGACCCAGCTATGAAGATGAATATCTCACTGCCGTACTTAAGTTAATCTTCCTCCCCCTTCGTCCGTCGACTGCCACATATGCCGGCCAATCACTGATACGCAACCCACTAGAATTGCGTATAATTGCGGTTAAATATAGATATTTTATTCGCCTATTGTCTCGAAAACCCGTCTTTGCATATTATGAAGATTAAATTTGATATAGCTGAAGGCTAGGGTGAGCTCTTCGGATCAATGTGTGGAGAAATAGTTTACTTGTCTGGACATTGTGCACTTTAATATCATGCTGGACATTATTAGTTATTCATAGAAGGTCATATTAGTCTTCTGTGTTATCGTACTCTTGACACATTTGGATACAGAATGATAACCATATTGAGCTTTGATCTTTAATTTCAGCTGTCTAGGTCAAGTGTTTATTGTTGAGAGGATATTAGAATTATGAATGATATTCTCAGATTATAAGATCAATGATGATTATACTAAACACTGATGCCTTAGTTTGAAATTTTGGCAAGAATATTTCTTATACTATTATCTGGTGTTTTCCCCTTGGTCTTGTGATTTTTTTGTATACACGCATTAGTGATTTGAAGATATCCTAGTAGGAGGAAAAGTGAAGGGGCCAAAGCAGTTCCTTTCAAGACTTGAGTACTGTGTAAGGAAAGATTTCGTCAGGCAGAATCTATAACATATGGCATACCAACTCAACAAGGATCTTTAGAAATGACATCTGAGCATCCTATAGAGTGAGATGGTATTGTGTGAGATAGAATGCTCTTGTTTGCAAATTAATCTTATATAGTTTTATAGTGATATAGATTACAGTAGCATCTGATTCGTGATGAATTCTCGACTAATAGTAGTGTGCAAATTCGATTGAATGGATAGTGTTTGTGAATAGTCAATTTCTCTATTAATTGAATATGAGGTAAGATAGAAGCTAATCTTTAACAGAAGCTTATGTGATGCGTTGATGAAGTTTATAGACCATTAGTTCCCAGGTACTCCAACTTGTGCATATAAAATTTTAATTTTTGAGCGACCAGTGGTTATCTTAGGACGTGTGTTGGGGATTATGAATCTATTCGAGTTTATACCCCTAAGTATCCTTACTACGAATGTGCCCATAGTGTGTGAAACGAACTTTCAAATATTTATGTTTTAGCTCAATTGCCGACCTCCCTCGACCCTCCTATTCCTCTCAATTGTTCACCACTACCCAAGTGCCGAGATTGAACAGGAAGGACATCTTTTGTTTAAGCACCACATTCTAGCCTATAATATCTTTTGGCAGTAGGCAAAACTTTTACGTGAATTTTAGGATTATACTTATGAATGAATTATTTATACATTTATGCATAATTTATGTTCTTGCTATGTTTGTAATACAGATTTGTAAAGTTTCCTGTTGTTAGAATGCACCAGGATTGTGTTTCTTTGTTCGAATGGTGTGCTACTGGTTTGTTGTTCTGTTGTCTTTTCTTCACCCTTAATCAATATATTATTATCATAATTATTTGCAGTTAGATTATAATTACTATTTTCTGTGCTGTTCATACTGAGTAATGTGTTTATATCCATTTTTCATTATATAAATGGAATCACAATTGTTGATATTTCTCATAGAATCGCTTACTTGGAGTTGCAAGCCTCAAGGTGGGTTGGTTTGACAGTGTCGTAGGATGATTGATGTTAGATGATAATGTGTCATTAGGTAGTACTGTACCCTTGAGTATTAGAGTAATACAACTTCAATGATAAGCGCTAAGTAATGGGGGTAGTTTCTTCGATTCAGTTTTGATTAAAAGGGCACATTATCAGACTATAAGCCTGTTATGTAAATGTTTCCATAAATTGAATGTCACTATATTTGGTTTCTTTGTGGCCAAGATATAGAACCACGAACCGATTTACTAATACTCGAAAAACTCTGTTTTGCAAGTATGATGACAACGAATATCGTGTTGTGTGTGCTCTTCGAGAAATATATAGCGCTGTGTGTTTTCAAAGTATATATATAGATTTTTTTTATTTTGTCTGCTTTGTATTTTTTCGATATGGGTGGTGCTGGAGTATTGATGTAAGTCTCGGTATATCATGATGCCTCTCCTATTTTAATTGAAGACAAATGGGTGATACACTGTAGTGAGTTTCATGTGTCAATTAACAAGATTATGGTGCGAATTTGTCTTTGAGTCTTCATATGATCTAGCCTTTTATCTGTTTGGTTTTTTACCATTGCCAATTTTGTTCCCGTTTAACGTCGCCTATCTTCACTTTTTCACAAATGCTTTGTGTATATGCTTGAGCTTGTGCGAGTGTGAGTAGGTGCACTAGTGCTCCACCAAGTTTCTGGTTTAATTAAGATGGGCAAATTTCAGTTAATATATATATGGAGTAAGAAATCAACTTAGCTTTATCTCTACTATAAGATAGGAGATATTCGAGGCATTTAAGGTTTTCTATTTTTTAATTAGAACTCTCTTTTTGTGATGCTCTTCAAAACTTCAAGTAAGAGTGGTTTGTCTGAATAGTAGTCCTAGAATGGTTATCCCAAACTAAGTGGAATGCTAGCAGGAGTGATAGATTAACTCTGCATGGAATGTCTCATAAGTGTACAATTTTTCACTAAACTGTGTTTAATAATTTTATTATTAATACATTAAAATAGTACGCTATCTTAATCTTTGTCCATGATGAACGTGTGGTGAAGCCTATAGGTCATACAGACACATTTGTATATCATTTTATACATCATTATTAAGTCATATCATTGCAAATGTTAGTTTGTTATCGGAAAATTCCCACCATTTATTGCGAGAGGAGAGTAGTGGTGTATTTTGTGCATCCCTCGAGTGTTAGATGTCTATTCAACACCTCTTCTGAATTGTTTCTAGGTATTTGATTATTTATATCGTGATGATCCGTATATTCGCATATAATAAGTAACAGCTATACCTAATGTCTATTGTGATGATCACCCATCAATCTCGCTCAGAGTTATGATAGAAGTTTTTTCTTTTTTTCTTGACCTGATGTTGAATAATTCTATTTTTGCATTTTACCTATTTTGTATTTGTGCAATCAAATCATTCACATCATTGGTTGATATTTACTATATGTATTGTATTGAATAAAATATTAGTTACTATAAAAGCGTAGCGTTAGTGCCTGTTCTCTGTATACAAATTTCATTCTAAACTTATCAAATCCAATTTCCCGGATATCTGTTTTTCTAATTTGCTTATGGTCTTTCCTCATGGCTCTACCAAGTGATATATGCAATGGTTTTGAACTCTCTATAAATAGATTTGTCTTTAGATAGACAATATGATATAAGGATACATATCGCTTAGAACTATTTTTGTAGATGTGAAGGTGATTATATTAATTTCATAAAAGTTTATCATTGAATCTTTTCTAACTTTGTAGCATATCTCAAATTTGTTATTATGACTCATTTGATTAATACCAAGCAAATCCATCAAATCTGGTCAACTTTGTCAAGCTAACCCATTGTCTCTTTGTGCATAGATTGACCTATGAGCAGACGTTCTGCTTTCCTGTTGTACATACTAAATGCATATTTTATTCTCAGCATTTGGAAACCTCTAATTTGCGTAGTTTTATAAATCTCTTATTCCATTAACTCTACAGTTTAATATTGAAAGTTCCAACTTTGGATATATATTATACATAGTCATATTGGAGCAGAGTGGTGTTTACTTGTACATTAGAAGATTGTCCTCGTAAGGAATGTGCTTATTATTTCTGTCATGATCTATCTCCTCCCCAAATGTGTATTTTTACGATAATTGATCGGAACATGAAATCAATTTTTCTCTATTTTAAATGGACTAGTAAACAGCTGAAAGTCTGCTATTGTGTCTACAATTGTGTACGACTGATAATTTTATGTTCTTCGCATATCAGTCTTATATCTTTGTTTGCCATTTTTATTCAATATCTAAACTCATACTGATAGTTTAGGTCTGATGCTGTCCCTAATTTTTATATATGCTTTACTGCACGAGTGTCACTCCTCATCCTCCTGTTGTAGTAAAAAGATGTGTGCGCTCTAGCGTGAGTTGAAGATCCGTTTTGTCAAAACATTAGCAACTGAAACAACATTTTGTAATTTCTCACTTCGTTTGTTGCACTTGAAGGATTGTTGGATCTAATCTATATTTTCTGTATTCTGTGATGAGTCTACATGTATTTTATGCATTTTGTGAATGATTTTATATTTGGTTGTATCATCATACTGCCTTCTCTCTATCTCTTTGATTGGTTTGTAATTTTTAAATTAATTTTACCACATGTCGAAAGGGCCTTTCTGATACTTCAGTTGTTACCCTTCCCTTCCTATTAAGTAAACTGTGTCTCTGTGCCTTTAACTAGATCTGTGATATCTTACATCTCATAGCTATTTTCCTTGCTTTTTGTACATTTTATCTATGGCAGATCTGAGGGAACTTATTGGAAACATAGTTTCTAAAAGTGACATAAATGCTGCGACCATAGATGAGTGTTTTTATCCAGCGCATTTGTATGCATTATTTAATGAGCAGTTTGGTGTTCCTATTTACTGATTGCTGTCCTTGTCGTGGTCTGTGAATCTACCTAAGGCATGGGTTGGTGGCTTGGTTCAGTCAATATTATTAATTTGTGCCTCTTGCCTGTGTGATCCGACTATCTCTTTTTTTGATTAGATTTTCAGCATACTCCTACGTGTGTGATTTTCGTGTTGTGGTCTTGTTACACTCTGAGACCTCTTGACTCATATCACAGATATGAATGGTTTGCATCACTGTTTGTTTTACTTACTGTACTGATAAGATGTAGTGATGTTTTCATTCTGGCTTCGGCTCCAGACGTTTTCTTGACAAGGTTATATGTTTAGCAGTGCTCTGTTGTCAATAGACTTCCACTACAATGTTTGCTGATTCTCTCGTCTCTCTCTGCGTGGAAGAGCATCGAGGACTAGGCTAGTATATAGTGGATCATAGTGCAGTATGATCGACCACACACTCCGTCTTGTGCTTTGTTCGTGATTTCTTGAGTGATAATGTCTATATAGTTCAGGATAGGAAGCCTCACCTTTGAAACTAGGGATGAGGTGTCACGTATGTGTCGCATAAAATATAGTCGGTTGCCATAGATGGCGGTTTTGGTGTTATAGCGTATGAGAAGGGTATGGAAGAGGTTTGTGATATGTCGACCAAGTCCAGTCGTTAGCCCGTGGTTGCCTCGTTAATATTGGCCTCAATATTCTGGGGAATTCAGAGTATTATTTGTGCAGTATGGAATATGCAAGCATTGGTTGTCAAGTTATATAAATAATCTTGTTGCGAACTTTGAGTCATGCTTGGTAGTGCATTTTACATCGTGATTTGAACAATGTCCGAAAAGATTCTCTCTGTGTATGTCGGTTGTAACACATATAGACTATACTGTAATCGAAAACATATCCTACGGCTGAGTATGTGCATATTTTTTCATTAGTGAACTCTTCACGCTAGTGATCTCTTTTAGGTCTGATTTGGTTACGTGTCTCTTGCACTGACTACACTCTAGTTCCTTCCGATAATCCGATGTGACCCCTGGTGTGATTAATGCCTACTTTTCTTTGTCTCTCCACCTCAGAGCATAATTTTCCAATCTCATATATTCTCTCATGTCCGTCGCTATCTGTCCAAAGGTGGAAAAACCACCTCGTGCTCTCTTAGGCCATTGTCTCTCTCTCTCTCGCCCCCTCGCATGTCACGGATCTCTTTGTGTGAAGGCCTTAGCGTCTCATAGGCTCTTCTGTGTCTATATCGGATATTACGTCCTGTGTCTGAGTTCTGAGACGTGTTTTTTGTTGCCGGTGATTCAAGAATTTTCTATCGCTCTCTCGCCGTCTATCTGCTTGACATAGTATATATATTTCTCTTATAGATTCTCTCCAGCGTAAATTGTGGGAATGTAGGTGACGTGAATTTATGTTCTGTGGGGTTGACATTCTCTTGATTATTTAAACGAAACGGATCCGAGATCGGGCTCCGTTTTTACTTACTTTGCTCATTCGCCCTCGCTTTTATCAAAGAAACAATCAGTCTTTGTGTGCTCTTGAGATCCACTAATCTCGCTTAACGTATGAGACGCAGAAGAATAACGAATAGCCACAATATTTCATAAACGGTGGTATACGTCCTTTTAATGAAAGCCATCACATTCTAGCTTTGTTGAAATTCCTTTTGCTTGTTATCTAATTTCATTTTATGGCGGATGTATCTATCTCTGCGTTTTAGTACTCCTTTATATCGTGACCGTTTCACTTTTTATCAGCTTGTTCCTCTCTAGAATGCATAACTTCGTAGTTACTGCTCATTATGTTTCACTTTTTGGTTGGCCAATGTCTTCCTGTTCAGTATCTCTCGTACGAGTCTCGATCACAGCGCGTTCATCTTGTTCGTTTAGTATTAAGGCAGATTATATTAATATACTAGTGCCAGATGGTTGGCTCTCCATTGTGCTCTTGGACATCCCTATATGCTGAGCCATGGCACAGAAAGGTGCTGCGGGGGATGCTTAAATCTTCTCAAGATCATGATTGCTCTCTTTCCTCCATGTTTGCATCTTATATTTCCCCGATGGCATATGATATCTTTGATCGTGATAAAGACTTGATAACCATTTTGTCTGCTCTCACCTCAGGCTCTTTGTTTCATGATCCAGTTGACCACATGCTCATTGTAGACTTCGTGGGAGCACTTGAGTCCCTTCTAGTTCGACAAGCGTTTTCTCTCGCGATAAATGCAATATTGGCATTCTGTATATCTAATGTTCGTAACATATAGACCGAAGAGTTTCTGTCAAGCTTTCCAGTCTATGTGTTTTTCTGATCCCGCCAATCTCAAATGCCCCTTAAAATAGATTTCGTTTCTTATAAAGACGACCGATCAACATAATGAACCTTAATTTTTGAAGCTTCTTTTGGAGTGTGTTGGCATGAAAGGGCTTTTCGCACTAAATACTGATGGGACTTTAGCCCAGGGAATGTTTCTAGCAATCATGAGTGTCAAACTCATGATTCTGTGAGCGTACTATAGCCCCAATTGACGCGTATCACAAATCCATTGTGTGCTCTACCCTTTTGCTAACACTGCGTCAAGCGGCGAGCGCTAGCAGAAAAACTCTAGTCTCGACAATCTTATCGGATTCATTGCCACGCGCAATGATTTTTCTCCTTTGAAATCATTAAGCTCGGGTGTATATTGAGGATCACTCTCGTCATCTTAACGTTTCTAGTGTAACATCACTGTGTCATTGCATCGCT